>LOND01001165.1:98872-111183 GCA_014220965.1 Paragonimus kellicotti
ATTCGAACCATTTCGGCTGGATTCGAACCAGCGACAGAAACACCATGCCTGAACGCGGCAAGCGCTCTACCAGCTGAGCTACGAAGCCACGCCAGAAGCTCGGAAATTTCACAATTGGGTCTCATCTATAATCATAAATCTGCCAAACTACTCATTAGTAATACAATTTCAATGCTCAACAGTGGCGTTGGTGGATTCCAGCGTGAACTGTTTGAGAAATCCTGCCAGGGCAGTCGGTCCACTGGATCATTTGGTGGATTCCATATGAGATAGTGGGACGGGTGGGTAACCGAGTCCAAATGTGAAATTTCCGAGCTTCTGGCGTGGCTTCGTAGCTCAGCTGGTAGAGCGCTTGCCGCGTTCAGGCATGGTGTTTCTGTCGCTGGTTCGAATCCAGCCGAAGCCCTGACTTTTCACAATTGGGTCTCATCTATAATCATAAATCTGCCAAACTACTTATTAGTAATACAACATCTCGATAATTTATCGTCCGTGTTCAAAGTTAGACACTGCTGTCTACTTTATAACCGTGTCCACACTTCATCACTCATACCCACGTTCTTCGTTTACAGACGTCAGAGTCAGTCACCTATAGTGATTGCGTGTAAAAGTCCCTGATAGAAAGGACTCCAGTACAAAACAGAGTGGGACCAGATAACAAACGAACCAAACCCGTAGACTGTGACGGCAGCGTAATGTTTAAGTCAGTCAGGTTTCGTCGGACAGACGACTCCAACGCGGTTCATGACGACTGCTTGATAAGCACCAATTGTTTACGAGATTGACGTTTGAATCCAAGCTCACATAATTTAACGCGTTTGCCTTTAAGTTCACATAGGAATTTTGCATTTTAGCTCGGAGTACAGATGTTATCCCATTCAGTGTGAAAACATGGATTAACTTAGACAGCATTTGCGCTCGCACCCACGGATGCGTAAATAAACTGTCGCTACGACCACTGACGTTGTGATGAACAGAATGACTGGGAAATCAAAACTTCAACGATAATTATGTCGGACGTTTGCTTTCTCGTGGACGCTGGACCCGAAGGCACCGTGCGCAAGTCAACCATAACACAGAATTGAGGATTCTCAAAAAATTGAACAATCTCCTGCGAATAAATCGTTTGACCAGTCTCCATCATTATTCCATGAAGAAATTGTCCCCTCCCACCAACCCACCGGACGCAATAGTGAAGACCGTAAAACAGAAGTATGCTGTCTGTGCTTCTTGTTTGACACGTAGAAGCTATGAAATATTAGCGACGTATATCGGTGAGGCTAGGTACAACATTTTGAGGTTCCAATATTAGAAAGGTCAGATTCGTTCCAATCTTACTTACGACTACATCCGTCTGACAGGGGTCATGTTAACGTGGCTCAACTGAATCGACCGGTAAATGGTGTGAACACATTAACCCTTTTGTTATCACGTTTCCACCTGGGTCAGACCTCCATATCCAGATCCAGCAATCTGACCCACTTGATGATTTTTTCTTAGCGAAACCAGCTGGTGATATTGTAGCGAGAAGGCGTCCAATAAAGCACAATCTTTATTGTCCAACACGATAGTTACCACGCTACGCATGCGCTCGCGTTTATGAGTCATCATTCCAGTCCACAACACGTCCAGGTTTCCGCTCACGCGTCGTGTGCACTTCTGCCCGGTTTACGTGTGTGATCGGCGCCTTCTATCGGGGGTTTTCCTTCGTCCGTTAGTCCGATCTTGTTGAGCGATGGCTCGTCCGGTCGCTCGTGTTGTCCGCAATCTATCCACTGTGGGCTTTGACCGTATTCCGCGGCCGTGTCGAGATATTCCTTTGAGTGTTGGAATAACGCGCCCCCGATCTGGTCGTCCATCCTATTTTGCCTGCCATGCCTCGCCCGTTGGTCCGATCCAGTCGAGCGATGACTCATCCGGTCGCCCACGTTGTCCCCGATCTGCTCGCTGTGGGCTTTTGGACGGACCTCCCCCGCGTTGAGGTATTCCGCCAAGTGTTGGAATACTCTCACCTCCCGCTTGATAATCCACCACAATATTACATATCTTTTCTCGGTAATGGCAGCAGTCCCTCGCTTTCGAAAGTAACTTTAATGTGACAAAACAGTCCAGTTACTTATAAGTAGTGTGACAGATTTCATAATTTAAGAGAGATCCATTTGCAAAATATCTGGACTTCGCCGGAATTCAAACCAGCGACAGAAACAACAGACACAGTCCCTGACTTTTCACAATTGGGTCTCATCTATAATCATAAATCTGTCAAACTACTTATTAGTAATACTACTGAGATAAGTGATGAATGACGAGAAAGCGTTTGGCGTTACTTGAATAGACTAGCGCTTATGAACTTACTTTGATCGCTTAAACGATTCCCTAAAACTACGTTTCATCCTAGTCTAAGGAAACAAACTTGATCTTTTGTGACTGCTTACTACGTAAGTCACATGCAGAGAAATGCAGACGTACGCGGTGACGCGGCTCAGTATCCCTTTTTCTGTTACAGCCCAATCTCGCTGAGCTATGTTAAAAAATGTGTGGTCCACAGCGAGTGTTGTGTACTCAACGTGTCCTCGATCATTCAGATATTCCGACAACAGTGACACAGTTGTTGATTTTGAACAGAATCAATTAAGCCCTTACTTGATTTGCTGCAACTAAACTGACTATTCTCAAGCACAAACAACAAACAATCACGTCTGCCTCCCTCCCGACGCTAACTGCCCCATCACCAAGCCACACATGAAGGCCTGCACTATATCAGTTCCAGTTACCCCCGTACCTACGTCTCATTGGCCGTAGGGCCTCTTCTGGATGTAACCCACGTACTGGTTACATTAAATACTAACCAAACATCTCACATTCGTTTTACGCAACATATTCCGAATCAAAATTAATAATTCTGTTTCGAGCTCCACCTTCTTTAATCGTCTACACCACTATCAATTGTTCACGATTATCTTTTGTGCACAGAGTTCACTTGGTTGTAAATGATATAATTTATCAAGTATTAATTATTTATCTACAGAACCAGTTTGATCTGAGTAAACCTTCGGTAGACCGTCCTGTTCTGCCCGAAGCAAAAAGTTCACGGTTGACCTGATAGACTGTGTAAAACTGTTGATCGCCATAGATTCTACAGTCGATTTGTCTGAGGCACCGGATCATGTGTCAAATGTTTGCATTGTCGTCCGTGTTAACAGCTGACCAGACCGATTTCAGCAATCTGGCTGATCTGAGGATTGTTCCGATTTTTGGCTACGATTAATACCACCACAGTATTTTTCGGCACAGTTAACAGTAGCAGTTTATGAACAACGTTTGATGGAACAGGGCCATCTGTTCATCTCCACTTTATGGAGCAGGCGTTCAGAGTTTTCCCATTGCTGTGACACCAGTCTTGGTTTGATAACGTTTCTCACTCGCCTCACCTAGTTACCGATGAGAACACGTTTGCCTGCTAGCCACGTCCACATACTCATCTAGTTTGGTTCTCCATGTCTGGTTCGACCAAACTGGTTCATTCGACAATAGGTTTGACCAATGATCACAAATGAAACCATATCATTCTTTCAATGAACAGAGATGGTTGTAATAGTTTGTGCACCTCGGTCACTCTAACAGATCGGAAACACCATAGGTGCGGTCACCTGCGAATAAGACGTTTCAGTTTTTCATTCTGCCCTCTAACCGAAATGGCTTCAGCATGTTGGCACATCCAATATAAGATTAACGTCGGTTCACGATATGTCTAATCACAGCCTTCCTCAGTTAGTCAACATTTGTAGCTAAAGTTGAGCAGTGTTTGTAAATAGGTTTGTGCTAAATAATTTTCAGCATGTTGGTTATCGGTTTTTGTATGAGTTCTCATCTAAATGTATTGAGTCCAACTTGAGAACAGTGTACCAGGTAATCGAGATGATGATTAGCAAGTAAGGTTCTGAATATGTTGTGACAGCAAAGCCACCTCGATCTGATTGTTTGGCTGGCGAAATATTTCGTTGTCACTCGGAACCCATTTTCAGATTTAAATTACAAAATCTGGTTATCTTATATATTTAACAACGTGGCTGTACGTAGTTAATCACTGTATGACAAATATGTGCTTGTTATGAACATCCATAAACTCATACGGTCATTCTCATCACCAGAACCAGTCAATGAGTGGGGAGATAAACTCAAAAGAATTAGCTTAAAACTCTCTCGGTCCTAGATGGGTGAAAATTACTTAACAGTTGAAGAGAAAAGCTTACCGCTCGTGTACCAACTGTATGCTTGTCGATTGGGTGCTTTCAAGCGCTCCGACATGAATAGGACCACCCCACTACCAGATGTCGCTGCCGGATCCATCCGTACCCGATCCATATTGGCTAACATGTCTTTGAGCAAGGCCAGGTAGGCGATTGCTAATCGCAGCGTATCGATTTTCGAAAGTCGCTTCTCATACGGGAAAGTTGGAAGGCAACTGCGTAGCTCCTAGGAAAATAAACAGTTTTCAATCTAATAACAAGTGTAAAAGTGGACTGAACCAGCAATTTTTGTGTTGCGAGCTCTTACCATTAGAACATAGGTCTTATAAACTTTGTTTCTGTAAACAGAATAAGTCATGCGTGTAATATTTTCTAATCAACTTGATATACATAAACTCCGTAAGAGCATTAGCCAGTTTACGTAATCAAAAGATATATACGGAAGCTAAGTTACAGATGACATCATGTGTTAAAACCCAACTTTGACCAACTGAGGGTTTGTCAATTTAAAATACTGAATAAAAACTTGGAAGAGCGCATATCAAGATATCTAGTAAACTGACATTTAAAACTGAGTGTCCTTTGTGTCAAACAAATTAATCTGCTTTCAGCTGGGGATATAACTTGCTTCAGTGCATGGACTTAATAATGAACTTTAGAAAGCAGTTTTCCGCTATACTCGCTTGAGTACGTTTAGCGTAAACACAAATAACCCAATTCAAGTTGAGTTATTTACCAGCCTTGCATAGATAATGAGGAATTACTCAGTGGTTCTGATCGGCTCTATGTTGAGCTTACATATAGCGATCAGCTGACAGATTACGAGTGTGCGGAAAGCACTGTCTTGCTAATACTTTTCTACGGTGAACAGGTCTAATGTGACAGTTGATCAGTATGAGACGAAATTTGCTTTCACGAAGTGGAAAGTGTTGACTCAAGACTAACTTAGTTCGGCTGATACTGTTATTATTGCAGACGAGCTGCTTAAGTCTGTTAATAACATCACTTACCTTTGAATGAAATTTCATCACCTTGTGAAATTGCAGACGGTTATTGTGAGTGTAGGAGAAACAGTTGGCACGTTGTCAAACCTCCGTCACATGCGAAATTTAAAAACATCCTACTGTCTAATTACCAGAAGTGAGTACGTAATCAGTAACATTCTACAGATGACCCAACTTCTCAGGAGATGCATATAAACATACAGTTTCCAAACACAGTTGCATCCCCCGGGTAGACTGTATCAGTTGAATTAATTGTATCAGTAACACTACCGCTCATTGGCGTGTGTTCGAGAAAGACCCAAACTAGCGCCCAGTGTTTGGGAAAATGAAAACGCAAGGTCATCGCCACTCGGGGCCATGCACACTGCATACCTCGTTACCATGTCCACCACACTGTGTTGGAAGAATTCATTGGGTGGTCACGCGACAATCAATAACTCCTACCTTTCGGTTATTACACGCTGCTGTTGAATCGTTTGTTGATCCAACTATGGTCTGCTTGGACAACCCTTACGTATAATAGTGTGTTTACAGATAGACAGTAGTGGGCCAAACAGAACGTAGCTGGTTCAGTGAACGAACTACCAGTAATCTGTGCAACCCTCGAGCAAGATTAGGCGGTAGCATCCTCCGGACCGAAAATTGCACAAACAACCCAGACGGTGTAGTACAGCTAGTGGCTTCTGTACACCAACAAGGCTAACAAATGTTCCGTATAAATTGTCACCATTTCCTTCCATTCTTCCTGCTATATATTTCTAATGAACCACCTCGTGTTCTGCAGTCTGAATCAGCGGCGATCATCGCCATACAACTGTGGGTATGGTTCAGAGCTAGAAATCACGTAGGACCCAGGTGTATGAGGGGTTACAAAATCCGGAGTCCGAACCAAAAAGCTTGTCCAAAAAACAGGCCTCGTAGCTGCGTCAGGTGAGCACATGGACAAAGCACACCGCTGAAACCCCAGCCAAATTAGCTGGCTGTAGGTAAGGTGGTGGTGTTCGTGCATTTCTAATCATGCCGATCGACCCCATCGTTCCTGCGATTTGCCCAACACGGCCCACGATCTATAAAATGTGACTGCTGACACACGACCCCGTAAACGTCTCAAAGCTTGAAAGCTAATGCTGGACTGACAACCAAAATGAATCAGTGACTAAAAATGGACAAACTGAAAATATGATATTTCCCTAACGGATTGTGCTATCACGATAATTTTTTCACCAAACGATAGACTATGCAATGGTGCATTCAGTGAACGACACAGACTTACAAATTATTAGGCGATCGATCAAAAACTAATTAACCACAGGTTATGCGTGTAAGTGACTGATGAAGGTTTAGAGCCGACGCTTTGATTTTACCGCAGGTACGTCGGATATGTGGGCCCTGGGACGACTAATTCGTTCTGTGTCTGACTGCCTGACTCTTCTACTATTGGGTCACACTCTCCTCAACTCAGTTTGCCGGACAGAAGTCGCACACAACTTGGCCCGAACGAAGTCATCACGTTGGAACCAGATCACACTCCCGGAACACAGAAGAGAGAACGACATACCAATAATCTCACAACCGAACAGCGCGCTGAACTGGTTTTTATTTATGTGGCCTGTACTGAAAGTGTAGAAGAGACCAAGACGTGGGTACACGACCGTTCACCTGTAAATCGGTTCGAATGCTGGTGAAAAAGTTAGTTACAACGAGCGGGCTTAGTGGTCTGTAAAGTAGTGTTCGTCAGTATGCATCATCAGGTGACTGTTGTGAGATGTGTAAAAAGTAGTCTTCGAAAGAATGTCCATCGACTCGCTGATAAATGTAACACTTTGAAATACATTGTACACAGGATACTCAAAAGACACAAGTCTCGACCATACCCGGAGGCCTGACTACAGGAGCTTCGTTTATCGAATGCACACGAACGCGAATCATTTTGCATGTGACACTTATTGGGAATGGATATATATTCGACAGTATTTCCTGACTAAGAAATATTCTGTCTGAATGGATTAGTGCAGAAACCTCAATCTTCGCATGCCGATAAACTCCGTCGGTTTGCTCTATTCTGGCATCAACACAGTCCAAAGTTTGCTGTTTGGGTGAGGCTCGTTGGAACACAGATTTACGGGCCTTCTGGCTTTGATAAAAACGTTACGGGCATAACATTTGTTAGCATAATCAGTTACAAGCTAGGACAGTTTTATCTCGGAATACTGCAGAAGAATGCTGTACCAGTTGTGGAGCAACTGAGAGAACCTAAATACGTTTGGTTTTAACAGGATGGTGAAACGCCACACTATACCGCTGGCCAACGATAACGAGAAATGTCTAGCGCACGACTATACGAATCACGGACACGTAGCACAGAGCGTAACAATACCCGAAAACCCCAGAAGAACACAGAAGACCTTGACCTTCAGTCGAGAATGTATTTGCTCTCTAACCAAAGGTAACATTGCAGACCAGCGTCTGCATATATATAGTCTCTGAACAGCCTTGAAGAATCCCACGTTAATTGATGCATTAAAAGTGGGATGGGCCAATCAGAGACGCAGGAGAAACGTGCGCCAAAATTGAGTTTTGGCACGTTGTGGCGCGAAAAGATGAAATTCAAAATCACAATTTATTTTTCGAAGATATCTCGAAAAATAAACCATTTTTGGGGAAATAGACCTCCCCAACAATACAATACGTTAAGGGGTAATATCTGAATGAAGCATTCCGATGACGATGGACCGGTCGCGGTAGGCTGAGGATCAGTAGGTATTACTCCGCTGGATTTTCTGTTTGGGGCTACATCAAGCACAGTGTCTGCAGAAAACGTACATAAACATCGGAGGAACTGAAAACGGTCATAAACTTGAAATCCAATGTAATCTTTGAGACTATCTTGCAACGTGTGCTATCGTCATACTTAAGGAGAATGCTTTTGTGTAAGCAAAACCGCGGAGAACATTTTGAGCATCTCTTGTGAATTTATGATTTATGTACTAATACTTCCTTTTCCTCTTATCTTTGTGTGATGATAATGTCAACCTCTCAGTAGAACAGGACATCTTTAGCGGCAGTTGGCAGATTCATGCGTTTAGTAGATGATTGTATCATTAAGGCAGTTTTGGTTCATGTGTGGTGGAATACCGTAGATTAGACTAGTCGGCGCACGACGTATTAGTTACAGATACGTTTTAACCAGACGTAATGTATGAAAAATGTCGTTGAGAGTTGAGACTGAATAGTTGTTTCACGAAATGTAGAGATCGCCTTGTATAACACTGTAAACAACACAGGCAAGAGTAGAACAGGATGTGGTCCAATTCCAGATAGTAGTATCGAATAATATCTACATACTACTTATGGTTCGTTTGTGAATTAAAATGTGGGCTTAGTATCGGTAATTGTTACTTTAAAACGACACGCTGACATCTTAGTCACGATTCACCAGTGTGATCTGTCTCCGGCATGGTAGTGAATCCATTCCAATTTGCGCACAACATTTTTCAAGGCAGCGCTGGTTTGCGGAGAACAAAGGGCCTCTATTTGGACAGTAATTTTGAACGATCTGCCCACCGATTTCGATGATGATGAACAGAGAAATTCCAGCGAATTCAGTTCCTCCAACGTATATATATATATATATATATATATATATATATATATATATATATATATATATATATATATATATTCAGTTACCCACGTGCAGTAACATTCCATTTGACGTATCGAGTCCACGGTGAATAAGACCGCGATTAACTCGAAATCAACTGTAACGGGTTATCATCATCATCATAGACAGCAATACATCAGTGGTTCACACTGATGCTTGAACTGCCACACAACCACGAAGAAAAAACCCTATATAGGAAGAGAGAAGAAAAAAAGAGGAGGGGAAGGGGACCTAACTACTAAAAATAGCTACGTCTATATTCAAACATACAACATCAAGGTGCCTACACCTTGCAAACAAACAACCGAGCTGTAAGTGAAAGTAAGGCGTCATCAGCGAAGACAGCTTTCTTACGGCTTTCACTGCCCCGCATCATTAAGTGCACTCACTTCACAGACAACTCGGACCAAACAACAACATTCACGCCACTGAGCTCGATTAGCCGCCATCTCACCTAACGTCTCAAGCCACCGACTCTGTGAGTCGCGAGGGCCCCAGCCCGGGAGACGAACCCGATCTACAGTGACCAACCCCTTCGTGAACGATTTCATTTGTCTACGCCAGATCATCACTTAATCCCTTACTCTCATATCTGTGTCGACACCAATGCGAGCCCAGAGACTACGCACAACGAGGCAGAGAGAAGATGTCATCGAGGACACAGAATGCTTGCATAACCGCGAGAAAATACTCCTAACCACGCACCGACGCCTCAACTTGAGTAAGTGGAGGAGCGATAAACCATACGATCACTAGCTGAGCAACTCTATGGTTCCTTTCGACTCTAATATACGAATTACAAACTGGCACCCAGCTCCAGAAATTATGCTGATCATCGCTCTCTGTACGTCCTAGGCGTTATAACGCAGACCTTATCAAGAACGCTCTATCTCGATAGTCACGCTAACACATGTCACGTATTCCTCACCGATTACATTCCGATCGCCAGAGATGCAAAACGACCCTACATCATACCCGACACCTTTGATCCCGAATCATCGATATATGTAGGAACCAAGCGTTCAAAATATGACATAGCAAAAAATGACCCCGGAGTATAATCTATTCACGTAGTACGCATACCGCTGTATCACGTACCACGAGGAAAGAGGTGATAATGCCGCGAAACTCAAACGAACTACTCCGAGGCTAAAATGAATCGCGTAGACGCCGTACATCAAACATAAATTCAATAAGCAGTAAACACCGTCTACAACCGGGTGCGCCCAACCCATGTGTTGAGGTGATGCAATATACACCCACCAACAATGCAGTCATGATCCTCACCCAAGAGGGTACTAGTGGCTTGGATACCGCTCAGAATCCAACAGTGGCGGTGCACAATATACCGATCAGGCCAAACTAAAACGAGACTAGGAAGGTGAAAATTAAAAATAAGACTAAGCGAAAAACTAGAAATGGAAGGGAAACCCCCCCATAATAGCCTTTAAAGTACGCCGAAACAGGCCACCCCGACTCAAACGATAGACACCAACGGAGGGGAGAGAAGACGATTGAAGGGCCGGGCATCTCTCAACCCCTCCCGGCCCAGACGGGGGAGGCCTCAGGGAGAGAGAAGGGGATGGTGTGGAAAAGTATAAGCATTGACTGCGACACACCGCCATCTCGGATAGCGTCTCTAACCAGCGGTTTGAGTGATCACGAGGACCCCATCCAGGCAGGCGACACCTACCCACTTTACTCAGTGGAGCAGTCAGGGTTTCATATTTCGTGACCACGTTGTCGCTTGACCACCATGTGGTTTCACCCAACTGTTGGTGGTCTCAGTATATAATGCCCGGTACGGTAAACGCTCAGCTGGCATACGGAGTACGTGACCTAACCATCGCAGGCTGTGCAACGTGAGTAGTTGACCAATTGATCGCGCATCCCGAGCGTTCCGGAATACGCGCCGGCGAACTGCCACATTGCTCACGCGATCAGTCCACTTAATGTGGGCTATTCGGCGGAAACAATCGGTTGACATCTTCCTTGCGAACAGGCCACGTTTCCGAACCATAGAGCAAAACAGAACGTACACAAGCATTATATACTCTTCCTTTCAGCGACAATCGAACGTCTTTTCGACGCCACAGATGACGCAGTTTGGCAAAGGCAACTCGTGCCTTTGCTATCCTCACTGATATCTCATCAACAATAGTGCTATCCAACTATGTGAAATTGTTCGCAGTCTCAAGCGGATTACCTGCAATAGAAGAAAATGGAAATGCCCCAGTCTTGAAGTAACACTTTGCACTTTGAAGGTGCGAAGCGCATTCCATACAAACCAGCCCGGTCACTCACCTTGTTCAGCATGGTCTGCATGTCTTCGGCAGAGGGGCTAAGTAAGACGATGCCATCCGCATAGTTTAGGTTAGTTAACCTAGCTCCTGGAAGAAGCTGAATACCGAGTTCGGCCGACTCCTCAAGCGCACCCTCTAGAATGTCGTCCATGACAAAATTGAACAAGAAGGGGAAATCGGACACTCCTTGACGAACACCACTAGAAGTGATGAACGCCCGAGACAGTTGTCCATAAACTCTCACCCTGTTTGCTTGCAGCTCAGAAAGGCAAAAATACCGATTTACAACGTCTGTATTTATAGGTTTCGGGTGACCTTGCGCCTAGGCCACCCAAACGGACCAATCAGAGCTGAGCGTAGCTTCTCGGACGTTCGAGAATTCTGGCGGGCGTTCAAATTCTCCAAAAATGGAAAATCCATTTTTCTCGGCAAATATGGCGAATTTTTGGGAAAAAGTGCCTTTTCCCAACATTATGACAATCATTTCTTCCTATAAATTTAGAGCCTCTGTGGCGTAATTTTGTCTCGCTCTTCCAATAAACGGTGTTGCCACGTCTCTTCTCATTTCGCGGTTTTGGGTCAAACGACGAGGCGGTCGTAGTTAAGGCGACGATCTAATATACCTGCGGACGGTTCACTTTCTACACTGAGCAGCCAAGTTTCGCTGCCGTTATAGTAATGCAGACTTTACGATCGCTTTATACATGCGGCCTTCAAGCATCAGCGATACCTCTCTGTCGCCAGAGTTGTCCTACATATCCGCGAACACCAACCTAGCCTTCAGAGATACCTGCTTCTATTCCATTTCCTATATCTCCACCACCGATAATGAAACTTCTCAGACAGACAAACCGGTCAACAACCTCCAAGAATTCACTATCTAACGTTAAATCTACGTAATCACAAAAATCTTACGGAAGCACAATGAACTTTGAGGCTGCAAAGAACATTCCGAAATATTTAGCAAAGCGTGGAATAGCATGTAGTATTGCTTATGCTGTTTGGAAAGTGTTAGACAGCAACACCTTGTCGTCAGCATAATCAAGATGAGTCAGTCTTCCATCAAGTAGGAGGTCCACAACGGCATCTT
>LOND01001166.1:0-11875 GCA_014220965.1 Paragonimus kellicotti
CAGATCCGTCGTAACGAGACTGAACCTTGACGCGATGAGACGATCACACCAACAGTGTCACTTATAACAGAGAGGTCAGTAGGTAAATGTGTAACGAACCACAGTCTCCTGGTGCTTCCGGTTGGGGTTTGGAAAGTTAGCACCCCTTACTCGGAGAAAAAGTACCAGCTTTCGTAGACTGCAACCCACCCACTGTCTTGTAGTACAGTCTTTGAGCTAAAAGTTCTGATCGAGAACCGTAATCATTCTCCTGTCTAGATCTGGGCTTCCCGACAGAATATTAGCCTCTATACGACCATAAATACTCACAAGCGAAAGTGGTTGAGCGTTCACATATGATAATTCGGTCGTGCCTAATGTGAGGTCAATGGCGCAGTGGTCAACACGGTTGCCTCATGAAAGCATGGCCGGAGTTCTAGTCCCGGCAGTGGCAAGGATATGCACTACTGACGAGCTCTAATGAGAGAAACTCGAGTCTAGTGCTTCTTTTCGAAAGGGGCCGACTGGAAAGTCTATGGGAATGCGACAGCTGCGATCAATTGTGGGTGATGTTCAATCTATTCTAAAACCAAAACCCCCTACTACTAATCAATAGTACCCACAACGCCATTAGTCTCATACTGTCTCTGCCGTTTCGCAGTATAAACCGGGTCGCCCTATCTGTTGCATACCGCAGGGTGGATAGGCGAAAACAAACTGTTGCTGCTATTGCTGCTGACGGTGATGATGATGATACTGAGTTCTTTACTGTCTCATTAAACTCAGCTCTCGAGTTCTCCCTGATCCCCAATTCTAGTAACCACTTTAAAGGCCTCACAACCAATATAGCTAACAATAATAGCGGTGTCGGTAAGTCCCATCTCTTACCATTCAGCCTCAGGCCTCCCTCGTCCCTTGCTTAGACCTAGAATGCGAATTAATATAGGTGCTTTCAACGTTCGCACTTTAAAACAGATGGGTCAACAGGCCGCTCTCGCACGAACGTTAGACTCGTTGCATGTCGATATCTGCTGCATTCAGGAGACTAGAATCCAGGACAGTAGTCAACGTATGGAACTAACAGCACCTGCATTGTCTACCCGATACTGGTTATACACTTCGGGTGACTCCACAGCCGCCGTTACCGGTCAGGCTGGAGTAGGTATAGTCCTAAGAATGTTAGAGCCACATTGGTGAGTCGGATTCCCGTTCACAGTAGACTTTGTGCCGTCCGCTTGGCAGGTTCTGTTAAAACCAGCTCTAGACGCAAAACTTTCAGAAATCTTATTCATTGTGTCTGCTTATGCTCCAACTGACTGTAGTGACGTCGGCGTCAAGGACGCTTTTACTCGGATCTGGCCGCTCTCCTTCGGTCGACACATGGTTCTGATATAGTCGTTCTGGCCGGAGATATGAACACCCAGGTCGGCCGCCTTGGTGAAGCCGAGTCTCGTTTAGGTGGCAGGTTTGGGATAGCATCACATCGCTCGGATAATGGCGGGCGACTGTTGCAGCTGTGCGCTGAGCATAAGCTATTTTTAGCCAGCACTAGTTTTAGGCATCGTGCGCGTCATTGTTATACTTGGCGCCCTCCTCCGAATCAGGCCTGGTCTCAGATAGACCACATAACTGTTAGTTAAAAGTGGTAATGCTCCATTCGTAACTTATTGAAGCACACACTTGGATTCAGATCATGCGTTGGTACGTTGCCGTTTTGTTCTTACTTTTGCTGGGCAACGACCCCACCGACAGCAACGGTTAGCTGTTGAGAAACTGACTTTACCATCGGTAAAGCATAATTACCAAACCAGCTCATAAACTAAGCTCAGCAGTTCTCACTCCGAAGATCCTACTAGCTGCTGGACTCAAATCTCACAGGCCATTCATGAAGCAGGTACTGTAGCATGCGGCAAAGGGGTACATGGGGTAAACAAACATTGGATTTCAGAGAAATCCCTGGAGTTGTTAGAAGCCAGACGGAACATTCCTGTTAGCAGTTCATATAGTGAGTTTAGCAGAGAAATCCATAGGAAGCTGAAACGTAGCCTGATCGCCGATCGTTAGGCTTAGCTAATGGACAACGTTAAGGAAATAGAAACTGTTTTTCTTCCTGTGAACACTGGTGGACTCTTCCAACGCATCCGTGATACTGGTCCCAGACAACCGTCTGCCAGTGAAGCTTTCAGCGAGATAGAAGGCACACTGAACTACAATAAGTTTAGAACGTTAGAGCGCTGAGCGGAACACTTTGAAGATCAACTTAGCTGGCTTGTTTCTGCTGTGTTGCCACCGCAAACCTGCAATATAACACCCTTATCGTTAGGTTTAGAACCACACTAAGACTGAGGTCCGCAATTGCATTTCGCTTCTCAAACGTAATAGAGCTACTAGCCCAGTTGATCTCGTGCCGGCACTTTTCAAAATAAGGTGGCGAGGCGTTAGTAGAGGCATTGACTCAGTTGTTTCAACTTGTGTGGACGACGGAGACCATCCCTCCGTGCTGGGGTCACTCGATAATAGTTCCCATATTTAAGAAAGGATCCGGGACTCTTGCGAAAACCATAAGGGAATGGGCCAGACCCCAACCATTATTAGGACCCTGGCATCCATTATACTTCGTCGACTCACTGCAGCTTCGGGAGGCAAACATTAGGGAAGAACAGGCAGGGTTTCGCCCTGGGCGAGGATGTATAGATCACATTTTTACTCTTCGTCAAATTCTGGAACAGCGTCATGTGTACCGTTGGCCAACAACTGCCGTGTTTCTGGGCCATAAGGGTGCGTTCGACTGGATTGCTTTACATTTTTAGAGTCGCTTAAATGCAGGGGTGTACCAACCAAGTATGTGAACATACTGTCGGTTAGTTTACGATGTATTGCCTGAGAGTGTCAACATCAGGAGCGGCGTAAGTCATGACTATCCACTTTCACTTTTTTTTTGATTTTGTGATAGACAAAATAATGGAGGACTCTCGGTGCACTCACAGGTTGCCGATAGGGACCTCTCTAATATTAGAAAATTGACTCATCTCGGTTATGCCAATGACAAGGTGTTGCTGTCTGACAACTTTCAAACAGCACAAACAACGCTAGACGCTATTTCGCACTTCACTAAATACTTTGGAATACAGTTTGCAACCTCAAGTTGCAAAGGGTTCCTGCAAGACTGTTGTAATTACGTCAATTTAATGTTGGATAAGAAAGTTGGTGTTGACCGATTTGTTCACTTTGGAAGCTGCATCAGCGGCGGCGGAGGTGTGGGGAATGAAATAGGAACGCGTATCTCTATGACTAGGGAAGTATTCGCCAATCTGGGACACAGAGAGGTATCTCTGTGTGCGTTCGATCGCTCGCACCGAGTGGCATCAACGAGTAAAAAGCGAAGAGGTTAGGAAGCGGTAGGGATTATCAGACGAATTATTTTGTCCAATCCTTACATTTGCACAGATTTAGATGGTCAGGCCGTGTACTAAAGATGCCAGCTAATTGTCTGTCATATCGAACGCTCTTCTGATGCTGCGGCCGACTGGCGTAAGGTGCGAGGTGGACAGATGATGACCTGGCGTAGAGAAATGAAGTCGTTCACCAAGGGGTTGGCCACTGTAGGTCGGGTTCGTCTCCCGAGCTAAGGGACCTCGCGACTCACATAGTCGGTGGCTGAAGACTTTCGTGAGATAGCGGTTAATCGGGTTCAGTGGCGTGAATCTTATCGTTGTCTTGTAAGAGTTGTCTGTGAAGTGAGTGCACTTAATGATGCGGGCAGTGAAAGCCGTAAGGAAGCTGTCTTGCTGATGACGCCTTACTTTCACTTACAGCTCGGTTGTTTGTTTGCAAGGTGTAGGCATCTTGATGTATGTTTGAATACAAACATGTTTGTTTGCAGCTGTTTGGTCCCGCTCCCTCTCCTTTCTTCTTTTTCTTTGTTGTGGTTTGTTTTTCCCCTGCGTAGTTGTATGGCAGTTAACCGTCATCGCGAACCACTGGTGTCTTGCTCTCTGATAATGATCAAGAAGTCACTTGCACTATCCGGTCAAAAGGCTCCATCTTTTTTATTCAGATTTCCATCTCAGCTATCATTGTGTTTCGATGCGGTAAACTTCCTGTTTCGAGCCCTTAGTATTCCTTCTCATTGCTGTTGGATCTCGAATCGGGGAATCTCAGCCCGTCGTAGACTTTAGGACGCCGTTGATGTCGACGTTTGTTCGCCATGAATGCCGGTTGTGAGTATTGTGCATTCAGTTACTGTCCGTTACACGTATTTTCATTGTAGTTGCTTCAGGTAGCACCGCGATCCCCATATTGCATTGGTTATCGATGTAACCTACCGTTCAGTGATAACGAATATTTACCGAACGTCAGCGCATGGGAATGAGTGCAGACGGCTACAACGAAGTATCAGTACATCAGATTTACTGAACTGTCATGGCCCGCATCATACAAGTAAACTCATTGACCAGGGTGCCCAGTTTGCAGTCCATTTCGATTTCGTAAGCACGGGGACAAGAAAGAGATTGAAATGCATAAGCAAATCATCCCCTAGCGTTTGAGCGAAGTAAATATTGACACGTGTGAACGACATTGAACTGTTCGAACATCCCAACAACTTTCAGTTGATTCCGTGCTTATGCTTTCACGTTTACACCAGAAGCCTATGATAGCTTGCGAAACCTGATGCTGACTGTGGGATAGATTGAGGATTAGTTGAAGTGTGTTGCTCACGATTCACTGGTGACGGACGATAACAACCACGGGCGGTAATGTATTTCTAGATGTTCTTATCCATCACAACCGTTGATATTAAACTGGTCAGTGCATTACAGTCACCTGGCAATCGCTACAAATACGAAGGAAATCAAGGATGTAGGGATAAATTTCGTTAATCAACTAATCGGTTTGCTGTAAACGAAGGCGCACCCTTTTCTGGATGGATGTAAAACACTTTAGTTTGCTTTCCCTCGTACGATGCACAGTAGTGTGCGTTGCACTTAGTGACAGATGAGAACTGTTTACTTGATCAAAATTGTGACGGAGGCTGGGCTGGTATGTCATCAGTCCGACATGATCTCACACTGGTGGAGATTGAGAATAGTGGCACACAACGGTGGTGGATCGAATAGAGGTTCACGCCTTGACAATAATTCACGGTCATGCCACATGACTTTGGACCAAGCGTTTTGAGGGTCTGTCTGTTAATATGCACGGTCGTTGAGTCTTGCGCAACACACATCCGTGCCCAATCCCATTGGTAGTGCTTGGAGTATCGCAAAAGTCAAGGTGTAATAGCGTTCGGAGATTGATTGGTCAGTATGAATAGGAAACGTGTATAATGTAAAGTTTCATGCTGACCGGTATGGCTATGATTCGTACAGCTCACCCTCGTCATATTGTCACCCGTGCTCTTAGTTTGCAGCCTGGAGGAACGAGCGATTAGTTCATCATGTCCCTGCCTACCCATCTGTTGCTACACTGCTTCTCAGATGCCTAGATAACGCAATAAGTTACATAATGCACTGAAATCAAAGTTCCCTCTTTTGTTAAGGAATTTTGTTAGAACAGCACATATTAGCTGACTTATACTACGAAGTTTTATTGACCTTATTGAAATTGTTAGTTTAAGTTCAAAATGTCTTTTTACGTAACTTTCGACGCCCAGTGCTCTTCCTCCCTATTTTACTAGCATACTGTTCTCGATGGATCTGGCAAGGTTCTTCCGACGTTTTGCAGAACTGTCGGGTTTACCCTTTTCTCCGGTCTCTATTGTTTCTTCTCCTTTCTCATATCCACAGCGCGTTGATGAATTTATCTCCCTGTCGTCTAACCAGTCATCCGGCTCACCCGATGTTCAGCATCTGGCTTTCTGCTTCCTGGCTGCCAGAAAGTTCTCTGTGGCACAAGCTTTAGAGTTGTATCATAATTATCAGGTATGTACTTATAGTCCCCTAATCCATGTATTGTCTAGATCATGCTGTCTCGTGAAGGTGTTTCCCAGAGGATCGATCCGTTCGATGAAGATGTTCGACAGGAGCTTTTGTCCGGAAAGTTTGTTATTCTAGTAAGATTTTTTCCTCTGCCACTTAATGGCCACCTAACTTGCGTCATCTAGAACGATCATGAAGTCTCCGGAGCTCGGGTTGCCCAATTCTTTGTTCGCCTCCATCGTACCAACAACAATAATAATCGTTCCTTACTGCAAAGCATACTTTTCCAGCTAGACGCTGTGCTGAAAAAGTAAGCACTTCCCGAACTGATACGTGTCCGTATTTCTGCTGTATTTCCATGCTTATTCCAGCGCCTCTCATAGCAATCAGAATGTTTTTGATCCTTTATCACCACTGAGTTTAATTGTAGATTGTAGTCTATCCCTCTCAGTGGTTCGCTTAGACTTAGTCTCTGTTCTGATGTATGCCGCTCCCACGTGCCCTGAATAAATCAGTGCGAATTACTTAATGTCTTTAACGCCGAATGCGGTACCCACAACGATAACTTTGATGTGCTAAATGCACCAGATAAGTAGTTTACGGATAACACGTACATATAGTGTGCCAGATATAAAGGATAGTTTTTTTTATAAATCAAACACTGATGTTTGGGACAGCGTGAGTACGGTCTTCCATATCGCAAACCCTCATTGATTCCTACTATGTCGATGCTGCTTGTAGTCATTGTACTTCCTAGGCTAAGTACGACACGCAAACAACATACCCGCGCCGGACAAACTGGGTTTTGTCGTGGCCCTGACTGCATTGATTATATGTTCACACTTCGTCTGAGGCTTTATATAGAAGGCCAACATTGATTGTTTTTTGTGCATCACAAAGGGCTTTGATTTAGTTGAATAAGTTGCACTGTGGGATTATCTGTCAAGAATGGCTGTGTCTGAGAAGTATGTCGACATCCTTACCTCGACCGTTATACCTGGGGTCGGGTTAGGATTGATAATAGCATATCGCCTACCTTTAGTACCTCAAGTGGAATGCGATGAGTTCTTCCAATCTCTTCTACTTCATTCAGGTTTGCGGTAGACAAGCTTGTAGAGTTCACCGCGACAGATTACGAATGTGATTGTGTGAAACTGCTCACAGGTATTCGACTTCGAGACATAGACTATGCAGACGACGTTACCTTAATCTGTGGGCATCCACAGGACGCCCAGACCATCTTACACAGACCACATGCGTCAGATCGTCAGTGTGGCATGGCATTTGCACCTACCAATTACAAATTGCTGTTGCACGATGAGCAGGACTTGGCATCTGCTTTCCCTCTGTGACAAATTTCGCCGACGTGTCTTCGAAGCGGGTGGATTCTGTCGATCACTGAGCATAATGACCTTATCTCACAAGCTTCATTGGATTGACCACATCTCACGAATGTCAACTCACCACTTGCAACACCGCGTTTTATTTGCAAGTGGTGGATCAGTTTGGAAGCATGGTGTGAAGACACATACACTTCGGTGGGGTGTAACAGTCTGCGGTTAATGAAAACCCTTGTTTGAGGGCATTGTCTGATATGAGGAAGAACAAACAGACTGTTATCAACACAGAGCTGTAACAAGCATTTACCACTGTTTGCTTGACGAGTACCGTAACCGTATGAGTAATCTAAATCACGCTCGTCAACAATTAACCTTTCTATTTAGGCTTCCAAGTATCCAGCTAGTACTACAATATCTGTACCTCGCGCAATGTGCAGAAGGTTTATGGTCTGCTCAATACTGCACACTCTGTACTCAGAACAGGCATATAACGACAAATTGGTACACCTGATTGGGACTTCCGTGCGACGGATGCAGCGCCGGTGACCATGCCAGGCAGCCGAGTCGGAAGGAGTCTTTGCGTTCAGCTGTGTACCACGAACGTTGGCTAAGGAACGCCGGTGCTTTAGCGTTTGTCGTAAGATAGTGATCAATACAACCGCGACGAGGTGTTAACTCTGCCTACTATCTTTTTATCTCACTATCCCTGTATTTTCTAGTCCACCACATTACGAAACCGCTGTACGTCATAGATGTGATAGAGGCGAGGCTAACACCTCTGTGACTGTAATATCACGTTCTGGTACATACTTTAGGGATGGCAAAGAATCATCCAGAATTTCATAACTGACCGTACTTTCTGTGTCATTCACAGGTTAGTAATGTGGCTCGGGCTAGTCTAGTTGTTCTATTTGTGTAGCGCATCTGGCCGCTATCTGCAACGCGAGACATTCCCGTGGTATATTTAAACTCTGTACTTGGTCAACCTGTGCTCTGTGACTGTCTAGGTACGAGAGTCTATATGCATTGTCCAAATTCCCTCGTTTTAGGTCAGTCCTGAGTTTGAAAGTCTCCGGAAGGTCGTCCACATTAATTATCGGGTTCTTTCTTGAAACTGGCGTATAAGGATGTCTTACAATAAATCCACTGCTACGCATAGCCTGCTCGACCGAATCCTCAATTTATAATCTGTACCCGATCAGTATTTCTGATGCTGTCCAGCATGGTTGAGTATTTTGTTCTTTTCATCACCTGATCGGCGAAATTACTCCACCCGTGCCAATTATGGACCTCTGTTCGCATCGCGTTTGTTTTCATGTGCGCTTTCCTGTCACTGTTACCAAGTACTGCTGTTATTACTGACGTCAGCAGAGCGAAAGCACAACGGCGAACTTTTTTGTGTACATAAGTACTGTACTGTGCTGGTCACTCGTGTTTCTCATGTCCACTCTCTCCGTAGTTGAGATTTATCCCGGGCTTCCGCTGGTTGTGTTTCGCTTTGTTCAATGCCGCGACGTCTATTTTGAGCTGTTTCATTTGGTACTTGAGCTCCTTCGGCACCGTGGTTTTCGACCCGTTCGCCATGGTTGTTACGGCGACCGTTAATGATGCTAGTTTCCATGCAACATATGATGGTTTGACGTTATCCATTCGGTTAATCACCTGCACCAGGCGAACTCCATCTTTCGGTGGCAGAGGCAGACTAGTCAGTAGGACAATCCAACTGTTATCTCTTCACCGCTTAATCAACTTGTAGATTCATTCTATTCAATAAGCTCCGTGAAATAATGACAAACACTAAGGTGCCTGTTTCTTATCTAGTGCGAGCCGTCTTGGGCCGCCCCATTTACTTCGAACGTTTTGGCCACCGGGGCTTCCTTCGCGTCGGCTCACTGCAAATTCGCAGTGCTCCTTCATACCACGTTCTACACCGCCTTTGTTATGACCGTCTATGTGACAGCTTCGCGCAGTTCCCCTTTGTCCTGGCCACTTCAGCGATGTCATCAAAATTCTTTATTAAGGTATATACGGATTCTACCAAGGCACCTTTCTTGAGCTTCTCTCGTCACTGGATGTGCTCAGGGAGTTGTTGGGGCCAAGGATCAGTTTCTTGTATTGGTGGATGTGTACCACACAGAATTACACTACTGTGAACACAAACGTTCATATGTACACGGTGGTTGTTTCAGTCACTGTTCTGCCAATCCATCTCCAGGTTGGAACTCATTCCAATTCCTGTCATCTGTCCATGGATTTCCACGTGCAAAACGAGTAGTCACTCTGTCAGTATCCCACGGCAACCAGAGGAATAATCTTCTATGTACACATTCAGGCCACATATTACTCACTGATGTTATGTGTAACCTGTTACACACTTAGAGTACCTGTCTACTGTCTTTTACTTAGAGTCTTTCCCGTCAGTGTCTCAGCTTCCTGCTGCAACGGACAGACACCCAACCGTCATTGCACGAAATGACTTATAATTTCTATGTGCGATCCGTTTTCCCCTCGCATTGAGAAACTTGGCCGTTGTTTATGGGGTGGTGTGTAGAGACCTCTGGTGTTTGACCATCGTTGTCTTCGCCTGTTAGTCCGTATCTAGTGTAATAATTGGGTAGAAACCATTTGCACTAAAAAAAAACAATGGTTGTAAGATCAGTTGACAAAGCTATTTAAGTACGCAGTCTGTCATGGTTTCACCGCGTACTGCCTTTGTAACCTATTGAGATGAGCGGCGGCCCAAGCCGCAGTATCTTCTGGTCAGGCTCAAAGCCTGTTTACTGGAACCACCATCACTGGGGTAAAACTGCAGGTTTGTCAAGCAGCGGAATTGCCCCGAGGCAAGAAGACTGACTATTTCGTTGAATAAAGTGGGACGTGTCGCTGAATGGAAAGGTATTCCGGCACGGCTACATCCAGGGTGTTTAATTGTAACGTGTACAATTTTTCATTTGCCTTTCATTTTCTCAGAAATTTTCTTACGGAATACCCCCGGTTGCTCATGATATATATGTATATATGCATATATAAAAAGATAGTAACCGAAATACTGGATTGGCCCTCTGGGTCATTAAGACGCCGTTTGGAAAATTGTTGAGCGCAATTGAGATGGTTCTTCCGATACCCTTTTCAAGTGTCAGATGTTGATGCTCAGTATTTTCTTCTTCCCGCAATGCTGAACCGGCTCTGCGTATGCACTGTATTCGCCTTTCCTCTCAAGAAACTGGAGAGTATGATCATACTGTCGATGGTTGACGTGTCATGCATTGGTTACTGAATGTCTGCTTATCAACTGTGATAGGCATAACAATGCATATGCGGACCGGCGAATATAGCTATCCATCTACTCTTCTGCGAAAATTCTGCCGAATGTTTCTAAATTTAGAAGCAATTAGGGTTATTTTTTAATAAATCCATTTTCGTTGTCGAGGTCACTGTGCTGATCCTGGTCCACTCATCATGTGGTTTATCCATGTGTGTGTATCATTCTTTCATTTTTCTGAAATAAAAGTTCATCTCAATGTACTCTTTCAAAGTAAACGTCGGTATTCCCCATGTGTCTCTTTTTCTGCTCAGAGAAGCAGCTTCGCGAAGTGGACTAGTTTTCATTTATGATATGACGGATGCCAAATTCGCAAATATTGATTGTTCTAATTCGTTAATCAGAGTTGGAATACAACAACTAGTTAGGCAACTCACTTTTCGATTGCCTCCAAAGTGCACTATCGAGTGCAATCGTATACATAGGCTCTTGTGGATTTTGAAGCAGAACATTGCACATTACAGAAACACAGCACGGATTGAAAAGATGGAAGAAAAATAATGTCTGCTGCATACGTTCTGTGTTGCCGGGAGTTCCACAGAATAATGCAGTAGCGTCAATGTAATCTAAGTCTCGAATATGAGCACAGAGAAGTAGTCTCTAGACATTAACACAGACAATCAGTCAGGGTGTCGACCAGGTCGTTCTCCAGCAAAAACGATGAATAGGAAATATGAAGCAACGAGCCTTAATGTTAACATGAAGTTGCTGACTCGTTGAAATCTGTCGTCCATTTGGCCTCGAGCTAGTCACTTTATTGAACCTTGCTGATTTCTGAGTGTGGCTCGTCCGCATTCTGCCTCCACACTTTAAGGGTCCATCTAGTCTATGCTTCCGCCTTTCCACATTCGAAGGCAAACCGTTGAATTGCCAGTTTTGTCTGACTGAGATGACAACCCATTTAATGACTAATGGGTTCCTCTTGTGCTGCAAACTCAACGTTACCTCTAATTATCGAAACACAAATTCAACACATGCTGTTTTATCACTGGACTAAACATTTTCTTCTATTTGATTCAACTACATCAATATTTTTCTAACGGCTACAAATAAAATTTACTTTTGGATGACATTTTGACAAACTTACCAGCCCATGAAGTTAACTCATGCTTTCCAACGACCTACAAAACACCAATTTGATTTGACTAATGGACAACTCGCCATCCATTAACTTAGGTTAACCAGTTTACCCAACACACATTTTGAGTCATGTTTGTTTCCGTATTGGTTTGATGACAAAATTAACCATACATAATGATCCTGCTTTGGGCTGAATTTCCACTTTTTGTATTTCGGACCACAGGGGTCACACTGTT
>LOND01001166.1:11975-56913 GCA_014220965.1 Paragonimus kellicotti
AAGTCCACTGGACTCCTTAAGTGCACCCTCTAAAATGTCGTCCATGACAAAATTGAACAGGAAAGAGGAAAATGGACAATCTTGACGAACACCATTAGAAATGATGAATGTCTGAGACAGTTGTTCATAAACTCTCACATTGCTGGCAGAGTGAGCATACATTTACGTCAACAGATTCACGTATTTCCCTGGTACTCCCTTGCGAAGAAGACAGTTCCAGAGAACGTTACGAGCAACTGAATCGAAAGCAGCTTTCAGGTCCAAAAAGACCAAGACCGTCGGCTGCCTATAAGAGTGCCGATGTTCCAAGATCCGTCGCAAGGTAAAAATGTGGTCAACGCACCCTCGACCGGATCGGAATCGTGCCTGTTCTGGGAGGAAGTTACAGGTGCCTATCTTTACAGTCTTGCCGACTGGGTACTACCAACGGACTTACCAATCAATATTTTGATGCATATATTTTTACTACGATTTACACGCTGCCTCTTTCTTCGTAATCGGATAGATGGTTAACTTCGGCAATAAATATTAAACTGCTGTTCGGTTTCAAACTCTGACTTTTGCTCATTTATGGCGGGTGTGTACGTCACATGGATTCCAGTTACCCTGACTTTATCATGTAATTGCTCTTGTATAGTATTCAAAGCTGCCCCATCTTCTCGATGCCTAGTTATTCTCCATTTACCTCGGACAATAACCAAAACAGCAGTGTTTACCAGTCGAGGTGATTTTCATTGGTTTCACCAACTTCTCTTAGCAATAATCGATGTGTGAATCATGTTGGGATAGCGGTCTGTTTCGGACTCGACATTTTTCTCATTAGTTTTGTTCGTTGGCTTAAGTATGGTCTCCTTCCCGGATCTGCAGGTTCTATTCTGTAGATATGTATAGGATTCATTGTTGTCGCTGCTACTACTCACTGCTGTTTTGCTGTCTTATCAATGGACAAATTGCTAGTGTGGCGAACGCTTCATATTTTTTTGACTAGTGTACCGTATGAGAGATAACTGATGCCATTTCGAAAAACCATGCAGGTTACGGTTACAACGGAGTAATCCGGTATTCAAAAATAAACCAAAGAGCGCACTAGTTATTTTTTATTTAAAAAAAACCATTCCTGGTCATCACAATAGGTCGATTTCAAAACGTGTTGTGATTAAAAGCGAGATCCGTTTTAAATGATTACCGTAAGCGTGGTTTGCACCATTCTGTAGTTACATGTCTCCATCACCCTAATTTACAACACAACTGTAAACTAGTATTGAATCCGTCGGCAAATGTGATTCAGGAATGTACAAAAAGCCTGGTATTCCAAAATCTTCACTTCTATGGCCTGAGTACATAAGCAGTTCGCCAGTGCAGTTTTCCACTTAAAATGTAGCACAACTAAACAGGATTCGCAAGCTAGTCCATTCAAAATTTGATAACTATTCTCGAACCTCCAGGACTTAAGTTTAAGAAAGTCACAAACCGACTACAATATCACTTAGAAATAGTTTAGGATTTGGTTGAACATCATTCACATCTGACCGCCGCATTCAAAAAGGAATGTTGCCGAGTGCTTGGCTATGAACATCTGGTCGTACTTAATACAACGTCGATGATACAACGTTACTGACAAGCAGATTAGTAGGTCAGCTAGTAGAGCACTTGTCGTGTCTGAACACATTGTTCTCCGCTCCAGTTCAAATCTAGCCAAAACCAACATTTTGTGCAGTTAGGTCTCTTTTAATTTCACAAATATAATGGCTGTATGGACAGTTTCATCAGGAAATCTCTAAAGCGCTCTTTTTGGAACACTACGGTTTCCCCCTTCACTCAGTTTGTACAACAAGAGATGGGTAACGGGTTACTGGTGTTATTGGAAACTATGGATCTGATTAACTCCATGGAAATCGAATGAAGCAACTGTGTTGTGCCTTTCCACAATTCACAAATCTAGGAGGCGTCCTTCCGTTTTCTTCTATATCGGCAAACAACATAAACACTGATTTTCTAATGTGGCCAGCACAAACCTACCTTGAGTGCAAATAAACGCATTTTTTTGTCGGTAACCGTCAACCCAGTTTGCATGAATATAGTTCTGTACAAGATCTTTGGCTGCCGTTGGTGCGGACAATGTTCGATGCAAAGTACCAGATTTTGGGGACGTCGGGGCTTTAGGAATCTTCTTGGACGAGTAGGTGACCTGCGGTGACAAAGGCCGTAAATGTACGCGGCTATCTTCGAAGCAGAATACATCGCAATAGCGATTCTTTTCCCGATTTTGCACATGTCTACAACAGAGCAAGTCCGCAAAAAAGGACGCAGTATGAGGGTTTTAAATTTTTTTAAGCTTTCTGATTAAATAACAGGAACGAAAATGAACATGGAATCAAGGTAAAAAAAAGTAGTACCGAAGTCGGAGTAACGAGAGTGACATAAAGTTAAATGGGAAAGAAGACGTCAAGCATGGTTACGAAAAATTCATATTATCTAAAAATAGACAAATCAGTTACTGCTGGTCAGCGGGAAAGCGATCAGTTTGCGATATGCCAAAAAATGGAGTGAGTGGTGCGATTTGTTACAGGATGGGACAGTTGGTGAAAAGGAGGATAGGGTCAACGAACTTCAAACGACTGAACTGAATTTTCTAATGAGGACGCAAAGAATCGCGACCACCTCAGCTGTGGCAATATAATGCCGTTACACTGACCTTGGCCAGTGTCTGTGTGATCAACGGATGATGCTGAATGACTAACTAGGGTGTGATCCGCGTCTGTTCGACAATGGCACGACTTCGAAGTCACACTAAGTGAGACCTAATCAGTCTATCAAACACCCGTAACGAGCATCCAATGTGTCCAGATGCAAAGTAGCGGGAGAAAGAATGAGTAAGTACATGGAAAGCGTGGACAGATACCTTGTCGTTCACATCAAAAACAGAATGAGAGCGAACGTGAGCGACGATCGTAGAATTTTAACAGGGAGAGTTCTCTACAGTGCGTTGTACAGCCGTAAGGCCAATTGTACGGCTCCGGAACGTTGTCCATGCACGCGGAAGATGTTCATAGAGCATCCGTTTTCGGACACCGGTGTCTCCGAAGTATTAAGTGGCGTGTGTGGGAGCACCGTGTCAGCAATGACGAAGTTCGCTGACGTGTCTTCGGGACGGATAAACTCTGTCGACCTCTTAAGTATATTGATCTCGTCTCACAGGCTTCGTTGGCTTGGCCACATCTTACGAATGCCAACTCATCGTCTGTCACATCGTGTCTTGTTTGTGAGTGATGGAGTTAGGCTGGGAGAGGCAGTCCAGTAGTCAGCATATAACGTGGGTTCGGGGATATGAATGCATTCATTCTGAAGAGTGCTTCAGTAGGGCGCTCCCGGATGTCAAATGAATACGTTTAGTATAAGACGCTGTCTGATACGGCGAAGAACAGAAGTCAACGGCGCTCGTGTTGCAAGTATCTTTGTGCACTGCTGTGGCTTTTCTTCCTTATCCTCCCACGTCTGTTTCCTCCTTCACTTTACACATTATTTCCTTTTTTTTCATCTTGTGGCACGTTTGCCACTTGTTTTTTTACGTGTTAAGTATGCATTATATTGATGTAACTTGCTGTTGGAAAATTAGCTATTACACAACTATAAGAATGGCGACTAATGAAAGGAAACTTCTCCCCGCTCAGGAAACCAGATGACGACGACCTCTCTAGTATAATCATCAACAAATGAAAGTAACGACGTCAGAAAACACATCTTTCTAACAACTTCTTGCTCTCTTCATGCAACACTCGATAGAATTTTCTTTCTTCAACAGTTACAAAACCATTGAAATTCAAATATCGTGCTGTCGAAGTCGACTTCTCGCAAAAGGATAACCTCAAACAGATGTCCGGCTAAATATAAACCCAAAAAATAGAACTGGTTTTTCTTCCACCAACGGAAACTGGATAAAAGTGTACGTCATCAAAACGTTCATAGGATTCCACCAGCATCACGTGGACTGTCCAGTACTACAAATACATTGTAGGCATAACGATGATGGAAAGGTAAGTAATCAACGGAACGTTTTTTATTGGTCAAGATTTAGGCTGACTCATAAATATATCAGTTGGAAAGAGATAAAGAGAAACTCACAAACACGCTGATCATAAAAATCTTAAGAGCCCACGTTTGTATATTTGACAAACGAGATATTCGGGCCCTAGTTACAATAGTTGCCTGTCTAGTGTTGGGGAGGCCACGCATAGATTAGTAAGTCGCGGGGAATGTCATACACATTGAAGAAAGCCTAAGACCAAAATGAAGTTCAGCCGACAGCTTACACAAAATCACTTCATAATGCACATCGCTTCGTCGTGCTCAATTCGAACGAGACGAGAAAGATTTACCTATCAGCTGATACGTACCGACTGCTCCCTCAACTGCAGACACACAAGCCTGGCGTACCAAAAACAAGACTTACTCGGGTCGGCCATACCTAAAAGCTGACTTGAATGGACTGAACGAAGTATTTGTCAAGGCATCATTTTACCGATACACCCCTAAATACCAGACGACAGCTGATTGTCACCTGAAGTGTACTTTGGTTGTCGGTGACGCAGACCAATAACAGGAGACGGCCGACGCATCAACTAAGCAGCCCTCTGCAGTTTTCACGCTGAAAATGTTTCATCTCATGCAAAATATAACAGGTCACACATGACAACACACACAGTCAGGCTGTCCAAACACAGTAAGTAAGTAGGACTCAAATTAGCAGTCAAACAGGTCGTGACTGGTATCATTGTAATTCGAAAGAGATAATGAATGTAACCAACGGAAAATCAGGACAAAACGACCAGACGGAATCTACGACAGAATGTCTTCGAATCTGCGAGTGATAAATTCGGTAAACTGTGGGCAGTGTAAAACATGGTGCATCCCACGCAAAGTTTAGCTTAATGCAAGCAACTGCACGGGCAGTCGTAAATAAATAAACTTGCGCGAAAATCATTAAAAGAATGTTGACTTACTTGAATGCACTGCGTGGGTCTTCACTTTTAACCCGTACAACCGCGTTATACTCAGCTTGAACTCCAGGCAAACCCAAAGTCTCCACGTGTGTGGCTATCTCCGTAGGTGTCATCCAATAATCATCCAAACAAATAGATTGTTCGCTGTCGCTCTCCTCAGAAATTTCGTACAGATCGTCATCACCGTCGTCCTCTTCCCGGTTATACCCATCGTCCATAACAATAGCCTCTTCTCCCGGTGTAGAATTCACTGTGTTCGCGCTCAAATCGAATCCCACAGCAGCACCTAACGAGGGCTCGTCGGTCAGCGGTGTTTCATCCTGCATATGGAACCGGATTAAGCTGACAGGAAGCAGACTTCCATTCTGGCGACAGAGCATTGTCGGTCGTATCAACTGAGTGAACAGATGTGTGTACAGGATCTTCAGGAGATGATTTTGAGTTCCCAATAACACCCTGGTGTATAGACGGACCGTGCGGACGCCCAACAGCCCAATCGGGCAAAGAAGCTTCTGTGGGTGGATTTGACGCACAGCACGAAGCATCTGTAATTAGGGAAAACGGTGAACATATAAGACCCATATCTGATTTCTCATTAAGCACAAAAGGCTTCTGGACAAACCTCCGAAATTTCATCACAAACCTATGAGTTCGTCAACCTACAGGTAAACTCGCGTGTTGATAGTGATGAGTTCTGAGAATGATGACTAAGATTGTGGTATACTAGTAGACAGGCTGATGAGAAACAGACACAAAAAATATAGCACGGCTAACAGAGTTACTCCAACAGTTTGGGAGTGTCAGTATACTGCAGCCCGAGCCATTGTACTCATAGGTACAGCCTAAAGCAGCAAAGTGTCGGAAGCATCATAGAACTAGTTTGACAAATGCAGAACTATTGATTTACGACTAGGCAACGGGGTAGCTAGAACACATAATCTTAAGCAACTATTGTTTGAATGATTGGCTGATCGCGAACGCTGGTGAGCGTTAAAGATGTCGCTTTTGTACTAAAAACCACGGAACGGCTTTGAAGAGAACGGATTAACGCAACAGCGGTGAATATCAACTGCTGATCGTGAGAGACCACACTTTTGCGCACGAAAACAAACAACATTCGTGTTGAATCTAATCTGACAGAAACCACACAAGCACATGATTTTCGATATTCAAACAGAAGTTGTTTTAACCCAAACCTGTTGACTTAAAATCCGATCTGTTTGCATGATTGTGATTGGGGAAATTTGTGAAATGACTGAGTCATTAAAAAAACGCATTGCACCGTTGGAAATATCAACATTTCACTAAGTTACGACCTCGAACATTGTTAATCCTTAACACCAATCGTGTTGAACAATTAAGTGAGATCCGGCGAAAAACCCTTCCCTTTCCATCAGTTTTCAGCAAGTAAGGTTTGGAAAACCAACATTCAACTGAACGGTAAAAAAAATCCACAAATATACGAGACGTATAACAGACACGCAGAAGTCGATCGCAAGGTTGTGAAGGCTGTGGAGATAGAAAAAACAACGATACAATAGTAGTAAAGTGTTCGGAGGAACACTTATTCAGTGTAACCAGACAACAAGCGTTGCAACGTTTCCGTGTAATGAAAAGTGTGTTTTATATAACTAAATTACGCACACACGTCATGTGCCACAAAGTAATACAATTTTCTGAACAACTGACGGGAACCCACGAATCAAGACGTACATCACAAGCAAACGAACTAGCACACTGACAGCGACAACTCACCAAATTCTTTGTCCTCTTCCATCATATCATTTATAACCTGTTTTTCATGACGGATAGTCTGATCACCAATTTCATCCTCCGCAAGTGGAGCAATTCGTCGTATCTGTGGGTTGTTGTCTGACCAAATATTCCGATCCATAACCGACACAGAACGAGTTCCATCCAACCTGTACTGTTTCACGGACAAACTACCACCACGCGCAGTAGAGACACGGGGGAACAGCTGATCCCCGGTTGGGCTGCAATCAGCTGACTGGGTGCTAAATGCCGAGGACAAACCGGCAGAACCGGTGGAAAAGAACGAAGTGGTTGATGAGCACGAGGATTCCGCCCCGGCGGAATTACGATACTTGTTTATCGAGTCAGATTTGATGCAAGCAGTACCACCACCCCCGCCACTACCACCATCACCATCCGCACGTCTCAAATTGGCGGCCGGGTAGAGCGTCACGTCCGCAGTCGGTGTGGTAGATTCCACAATCAACGGTGAAAGTGGATTCTCACTGAAACCCGTATCGTTGTCCAACGAAGAAGCCACGGTAGACGGTCTAGTCATTGTCGCTGTGCCGGGCGGTCGGCTCAGGTCTGCCGAATCGGAATGAAAAGTAACGGGAAAGACAAGCCGTTTGACCACAGATGGCGGAGTGGGTGTGTCCGCATGGTCCTCACGTAGGCAGGCCGGGGAGTGAGTGGGAGGCTCGTCCGTATGTCCACAGGGAGATATATCAGAGATAGCAGGTCCGTTACGACGCTTGGAAGCAGCTTCTTCTTTAGTTTTTGGATAGAAAGAAGCTGACATATCCTACAACGAAAGGAATAACGAATCCAGGGACGAAATTAGCAAAAAGCACCAAACTATAAGTCCTCACAAAATGTTCAAATAACCGCTTAATGTCCCCGGCCGGCTGACAACACAACTTTTTGTAAAGTTTAACCCTTGTGTACGATTTTTATTCGCTCGTAAACGTTACACAGTTAACAACGCATGTGTCGATTACAAAGTAACGACACCAAATTTGACGCAGTAAAGTAGACACAGAAGTCAAACAGAATCGCCTTCATAGGCTAATTGTCTGAGTACCACTGGCGAAGCGTTAAAAATACCTTACTGCGAAAAATGTTGGGCGTATTGCAAGAAATAAGGCTCAATAGAGTTACTTACACAGAGGTCCTTTTTGCCGTTTCTGCTTGTGCAACCTGCAGGCTGCTATCTACGGTAATCTCTCCCTATAGGCTGCTTTCGAGAAGCTCGGGGGTTAGCGGATACATTAACGTTTAGTAAACAGATCGAATGTTCGAACCATTTCCATCTTTAACACCAGCATACACACAGGCACATAGGGCATCCGTTTTTCCAGAACCTGTCTTGCCATGCTGGCAATAAACAGCTCGCTGTTACTGAATTTCAAGAGGAAAAATTGATACCGTCCACCCTGAACTTGTTTTATGGCCTTTTTGGTTGCGATTACAATAAGCAATAAAAATGTAGTTGATGATCAATCGGAAGGAAAAAGTCAGGTAGTATGAACAAGCTCAATTTAACCCCAGTAGCAAAAAAAGCTAATTGGAAAGGTCAGTCACACAAATGGCTTCAAATACACTTTGCATGGGAAATCGGATAACATGTAATCCAACAGGCCGAAGCAACAGTAAACATAGGCCTAAAACACGAGCTCACAAGACATTTAAAAACACTAGTCTCGCCGAAACTAGTAAAACCGTCCATTAGAAATCGTGATTGGAAAACGATCAACAGGTCGGAGAAGCCAGTGAACTTTGATTCAAAACACTCAAAAAGCCGGATAAATCACGGCTACTCGAATAAAGAACAGCCGTATCGAAGGAGAATCATAGTTACATCTGTTACGTACATATCGGAAATAAAAAAGAAACCAGGACTACCGGAATGGCCAGTTGGTGGATGTAGCTGCTTTTTCCAATGATTAAAACACCTGGACAATGTAAAAAACGATTCCAGTAGACTGTCACTATACGTTGGTAGGGGATAACTTACAAGGAATACCATCGTAAGAACACTGGACATCGTGAGCTGTGTCGATCGTGAAGAACTCAGACAAGGCAGGTAAACCACCTAAAACCTCCACCCACGAGAAAATTTTTAGATGCCATTAAAATCAGTTTGAAAGGAAAAATGTCAGCAGCGTTGCTATCTGTGACTGATCAGTGATTATTAGCAAGATGTATGCATCTTGATTTTGAACGTTTGAATAAGAACACACACTCCTTCTTCTTATCTACGGCTATCTCTCTCTGTTATAGTCGTATGACAATTAGGCAGCAGTGCGGATCAATGACGTATTGATGTCTTTGAGGGTGATGATGAACGTGACCTCTATAAATTAGGCGGCATAGGGCGGAAAGGATGCATGAGCCTCAACCCGATAGGTGACCACGATTGAGTTCATAGCAAAATGACGATAAAACAGGTACGTATCAAGGGAGCAAAATGAGGACATTTAATTCAAAAAGTCGGTATTGCAACAGAACTAATATATCGCGAGAGACATCAACCCTCAGAAAGATTACAGTGAAGTAGTTGTCTGTGTGCTGTTTAGACCACACTTGTGTCGTTCTGTAAAGTCAGTAGGTTTGGCTAGCCAGACAGACGAACACGTGATTACTGGGATAAGGTATGTGTACCACAATTAACTGTGTGACTGCATTCAGAGGCTAACCTACTAAACCATCTACTAAACTGGCGTAAATCTTACTTTCAGATTACTGTAGTCATTATTGAGAAAAACAGACGAACGAATCAGAGAAGCGCCTAATCTCGGCACCGAACTGAACAGGCATGAAAACATAAATACATGTTGAGAGCCCTCGGCGGGGAGCAGGGTCTTAATTCCAAGTAACCGTAAGTACATTTAAACTTAACAACTTAGAGGACAGTATTCAAAACAAACACTATAAAGATGACCACCTAATGAACATCCGACGTTTAGGCACTACAAGTTTGTTACACGGTTCCATTGCCTGTAAGTCATGGCCCTACACAAAATCCGTGGGTATGGGGATTCGAGCTACTCCTGAATCAGACAGCAGTCCACAAAAGGAAGGATTAATAACTGCATTAATAAGTGCGAATGGGGGCAGAAGAGAGATTACGCAAAAGCGGTGAAAATTCATAAGGAAAACTACCCTGTGAATACAAGATCGTCACTAATTACGACATAATGTTGTTTCCGAGAGTGGTTCCCACCAACAATGTGAGAGGCCATGCCCCAAAATTAGGCAGATAACACCTCCGAAACTCGTCTTACAAAGTAGTGAAAGTTTTCCCAGTTCAACTGGCCACCCATCGGTTCCCTACTATCGTCAGCAGCCACAATGAATAGCACATGGTGTGGTAAACACATGACCCAACAAGCATACAGTAGTTTTTTATTACATCAACTATTGGTCGCGAACGTGGACAGTCATCGATTACATATCCATGGACTATCGCGGTGTTCACAGGCTGATTGGAAGAGATAACGGTGGTCAAACATTGAGAGCTTAAATCTATCTGCCGTGCGAATGGGCCGGGTCTCCGATCAGCAGAGCAAGATTTAAGGCAAACATGTACTGTGAACCCACTCTTAATGGATAATCGGAAGTCTCTCTGATGCCACAGATGAAGGGTTGCGCACAAAACACGTGCTTTCACTATCCTCATAAAAAGCTCATCAGCGATACATGTTGATGAAATGACATCAATCAACTGAGCAACAGCCTCAAACGGCCTAGATGCAACAACAAATATGCAGTCAACGCCACCTCAAATTGAGAATGCAAAGCGTACACCGAAAACACCAGCCAAAACATTTGACCAGGTCAGTATGGTCTCCACATAATATGAAGAAACATTGAGCACAGCGATGTCACCCATCGACTTGATATAGGTAACTTTACAGCCACTTCAAGCAGGGAAGTTGGATACCACTGCTTATAAATACACATTCTGCAATGAGAACGGGCACACAGTGGAGAACTGTGGTGAGTAAGCACGGCAACAATAGTTCAATTGAATATCAACACAGTCATGTGTTTTCTTTTAGTCTACCCGGACGGAAGAACTACGCTGACACCTGGTATTTGCAGATGGTTGCATGGACTTGTTCCACTTTGATTGCAATACGTTGACGGATTCGATCAGGGACCGCGAATAACGAGTTGACGCGGCCACGGCTGGCCTGATTTTCGAACTCCTCGAAAGAAGTGTCCGCAAAGCCGCAGCCTGAAGGTGAGAACAAAACTACTTGTCTATAATCAAAGTGATGTCAACGCTGTTTTCCGGCAAGTGAACCTGGACGACAAACCAACGAAATGTGCCCCAGCTAAGTCGGTTCTATCTGCAATGTATAAGGCGCATCCTGGGCATTCGGTGATCGGACATGTTCCTGAACACGGCAGGCAGATATGGAGGGAAAGGAAAGGACGTTGATGCCTAATAGGCTACGTTGGCCAAGACACGTAGAGAGGGCAGCTGTCAAGCGGATTTCGAGGCAGAAGCCGTATGTTAGCCAAAACTGAACAAGCGAAAAGCTGGTCACCAGAGGCTGCGATACCCAATCGCTACTCAGGTAAGCTAATCACATTGTAAAAATGATTCTAATATATAGGACCACGTAGATTACGATCCGGACAGGCGTCTGAAAGTTAAATGAACAGCCGTGAATTCAGCCGAAGGGTGGACGAAGAAAGTGTAGGTGAAATACAATGAAGTAACCACGTGGCGGTGCAACGAACGCAATAATAGTCGTGAAATAGTTAGCCACCAACGTATTCACTACATTCGATGCATGAAGACTGATCTGAGTGTAGATTGCTCATGTGTGTCAATCAACGTAACTAAACGTTTGGCAAACTACTCGTTCTCTTTTCAAAGTGGCATATTAGTTGACTCTTCTCTAGCAACGTCAGTGTACGGTATCTTGAAGGTTGTGTTTTACTTTTCAGTTGAAAAATAAATGTGATCGTTAGTCCATATAAAATGCACTAACATCAACTCGTATACTGAAACTACTCTTGTCAAAAATCACAATATTTGCTTGAATTTCTAACTCACATATTGTCAGTAAAGAACGGGAGATCACTTTCATGTGAGATTATCATGTGACAGACCAGACCTAGCTGGCTATTACAGCTACATCTCCGAGTCTGTTCTTTAAGGTTCATACGGGGTGCATTTGAGCAAAACAAGCATTGTTGCGCAAGTCACTTGTGATGGCGCGGGTGTTCAGGCGTCTCTTGACATAGGTTACTGTGACAGATTAGTTCTAAATCAGATGCTGCTAACCAAGACGACACTTGAATGATAACTGAACCAAAGCGATTAAGGCAGTGTACACTCGTTGTTAGCTGGGGACGTGCACATTGCGCTTCCTACACGGCAGCATCCTTAAAAACATTTTTGAAAGTAGGATGAGAATAGAATACGAAAATTTCAAACCCAAGGTCGAACGTATTCCGACGCCCATCTTAGAAGTATGACATGCTTGAAGTAGATGGTGGATGTGGCAATACAGTTTTGGCGTTCATTCACTCATAGAGATTGCCATTTGGGTCTCAAACATGTCACTAAACGAGATATGAACACTCTCGAATGTCCACTATTGAACATAGTCATAGAAGGACCTCATGGTGTGAAAAACGAAGCATTTAAAAGGCCAAGGAAAGAAGATAAGTAACTGATAAGATATTTGATTGTCTTGCTGCAGCAGACAAGGGCATTATTAAATCAGGCAGAAACCAAGGCAGAGTGACGAACCAGAGTACTGAATCATCATCATCATCACTATCAAAGACAGCAATACAGCGATAGTTCTCATTGATTCCTAACTGCCATACAACCATGAAAAAGAGCGAGTCTTAGTTAAGAGAAAAAAAGAGGAATGGAGGAAGCTTTACCACTAAAAAAAGTTGTTTACACTCAAAATAAACAAAGTGACGGTGCGTACAACTTGCAGACGAACGATCGATCTGAAAGTGAAAGTAAGGTGTGAGCAAGATAGCTTCCAGACGACTTTCACTTGCCTGCGCCATTAAGTGTACCTACTTCACAGTTAACTCAAATGGACGTCACTGAGTTCGATGAGCCGCCATCTCTCCCAAAGTCTCCAATTGCTTTGTGAGTCTCGTGGTCTCCAGCTCAGAAGATGAACTCGACCTACAATGGCTAAATGGTGATCGACTTTATTTGTCCACATCAGGCCATCATCTGTCTACATCGCACGTTACACCAGCACGAAAAAAAAGCGCCCAGTGGATCGGAATAGACGCTACTTGCTAACGGATCCGTGGTGGTTGCTGGAACAGAGGCAATTTTTCGGGTTCAACACACAGATCAAAGGTGACTCAATTTTTGTACGCGAGCTCGCTGTGAACCCGATCGATCAGTTTTACCAGGTCAACATCACCAACTCGGGGGAAAACCCTCTGAGTCTACAACATCGAATGGACTGGTTTATCTAAGAGCAACATAAATTCAAAGTCCGGGTTTGTTCGGTCTTGACAGGACCAGCAGTGCAGATACGACGTAAACACTTGGAAACCTGGGCCGAGTTTTCACTTAGGATGGAGATCAGAGTCATTCTGAAAGGGTGAAGCAGTTGTCGAACTTCAACAATTGCTTTCTTTTCAGCTGCTGTCTGTTGTATACAGAGCTGTGATTGGTTGGCTGTGGAGGATTTAATGTCTCAATTAAGTCAGTTTCCATTTTTTCTCACTGTTTTTCAGAGGTGTCCTTGTTGTGACTAACATTCGCAATCCACTTTAGGTAAACCATTGCACTCTTCGCCAATCGGTCTTGTTAGACCAGTTGACAGAGAACTGCATACAGAAGAGCATTTCCGGCCTCTTCCGATCTTTGGCTTTCGCATGAGTTCTATCGGAACGTGGGTGAACGGTAGCGTACACACCAAAGGACGCTATCGTATTTATGGAAATAGACCTACGGAGAGCTCGTTGTGATATTCTTGAACGAAACATAATGATGCTTAATAGACTAAGTTTCAGTCCATGAGAACGGTAACCAGAGTGAAATAGAAAAACAAATGAAGCGAAGTATACAGGAAATAACTCACCCAGTTACTACCAGCCTTCTGAAGTGAGCTGTGAAGCGCGCTTCTTAAAAACGAACTACTGCTGTCACTAGTGATGGAATGCTACTAGACACATATGAATGCCAGCATATCGCAAAGCACAACCTCGGTCGATGTACCAATTGATCGATCAACACGTGAGTAGTGGTTTCTCACAACCTCATGTGAACAAACCGGTCTAGTAGAAAGGCTGCTCACAGAAACAGTGTGGACTATTTATGCTGAATGCGTCTCTCGTCAAGAAACATGCGAACAAAGCACGTAGACGGATATAAACAATACATTTTTCGCGAGGGTCATTGCTACTGAATGTTGCATTCCGGAATCCGGGACCTGAAGGAAATGACAACTGTATACTAGATTCCTTAACAAACCCTTCACACCAACCGGTCTCAAGATCCACCTAATCTCTGGCTGACACCATAAGCAGAGGTGGCACGCAGGAAGAGTATGTGGTATGAACACACTTGTTAACGGTTCAGCCATCCAAAATGCACATCAATTTGCCTATCGCTGGTCCCGGGTCATTACACGCAAATTGGCTTGTTTGTTAACTTAGTCTCGTAGGTCATGGATATTAAATACAAGGTAACCAATGTTCTTATCCTAGATAACGACAATCCTTTTAAGTACACTAACAGGTAAATATCATTCTTTCTTTCAAAATTCTATCATAATCTTGTTAGGGGATTATTTTTCAAATAATGGGTAACCGAGTCCAAATGTGAAATTTCCGAGCTTCTGGCGTGGCTTCGTAGCTCAGCTGGTAGAGCGCTTGCCGCGTTGAGGCATGGTGTTTCTGTCGCTGGTTCGAATCCAGCCGAAGCCCTGACTTTTCACAATTGGGTCTCATCTAAAACAGTATCCAATTAAGAACACGTAAACAGAAAAGTCTCTTCGTAATGATTATGAATTTGTGATTTAGGGTGCAACTGCTTCAGTTTCTCTTTTCGCTTAAAGTGAGTCATAAAACCATTTCAAGGGATTCACTTTCGGTTAACATGAGCAGATGATGTGGATTTCAGCAGTTCAGCAACCACAGGTATCCTCCTCTGTTATCCTGAGGTACAGTTTTGCTTGCGCAACCAACAGGTCCGAACTACTTATCGTTGAACACATCCGAACGTAGTATTTTTAATGTGACCAAAAGGAACGGTCGTGCCATGGACTTTCCTCTAATCGTTTGACATAAAGAAACGATTCACGTTATTGTAATTTTGGTATGGATCAGTCAATACGAAATGCGTGCATCAATCCCTCTACGTGTTCTCACTATTTTGCTCAAACTTTCGAACGTAACGAACAGCTGTCCCAAAAAAGTTAAAAACAGTCCTTTCTGTTATAACAGACCATCCCTACAAGATTACATCAGGGACAGTGAAGCGGTTTGACAATGGAGCGCAAATATGAAACTTTCATCATCATAACTGACAAATCCGATATGAGAAAAAAAAAATAAAGTCGGAAAACTCGTTCGTGCTTTACGTGCAACTTATCGTCTGGCGAATGCATGCGTACGTCCCATTGGGCATATTGTCAAATGTACTCACGGTTATAGGCTACCGGTCTGCTGAGCTGCGTTGAAAAAATCCTATCAAGAATCTTGTTGAACCGATCCAAAGCGAAAGTTTTGGAGACCAATGTTCACGAGGAGAAGTGTGTATTTCGAGTTAGTCGGGGTGGGGTGTTCGCTGCTCGACAGATCCAAGAAAGGTGCCGTGAGCGCGAACTGCCAGTGTATGCCTTCCTTGTTTTTATCACCAAGGAGTTTGATGTCGTCAGACACTGTGGATAATGTTTGGTAGGTTAGGATGTCCAGATAAGTTCGTCATTTTAATTAGACTGCTGAACGTGGGTATAAAGGCGAAGGAGCAATTGTGTGGAATAACCTCTGACGATTTGGATATTGCAACTAGCGTGAATTACGGTTGTGCATACGACCCAACACTACTTGGTCTGTATTTGACCACAGTGCTAACAGATGCTGAAGTTGAATGCCGCAAAGATGACCGCATGATAATCATCCGACGTTTCGGTGCCCCGACTCGCCTACGTAGTTCGGCAATGCACAGGCTATTGTTTGCAGATAACGGTGCGCCATTTGCATACAGCGAAGATGAAATTTAACGACCGGCTGTGGCTTTCGCTACCGCGAGATCCACATTTGGTTTGGAGATCAACACAGACATATTGTTTCCTTCAGTTTTCACCGGGCGGGAGTGTTGTGCTTAAATCCGGAATCCACAGTCCCGGAGACAATGAATAGTTAGGTAGCAATATGTGGACAGATTCAACAGTGAACAGGGAGTTATAAGCTAGATAGTCGAAGATAAGCGCTGTTTCCAGACGTCAGGAAATACGTGTTAGTAACCCCAACTTGAAGACGAAGTCAATACTGCTTGTTAATCGTCCAATAGTGCCGTTTCCGGTGTTGTGCGGCAGTGAAACCTGGACACTGTATCAACGGAATGTGTGATATCTAGGACGCTTTCATCTGCAATATCTAGGACGCATCTTGGTTCCGATTATTAAGTTACTTCGGCGAGCGGATAAGGACGGGAGTGAAGCCATGTTGATGCTCAGTCGGCTTTGTTGGTTAGAACACGTCTGTAAGATAAGTGACAACCGAATTCCGAAGCAGCTGCTGTAAGAGCAATCGAAAGCACGTACGCGAAATCCTGATGATTAGAAGCCGCGATACTGGGATATTATCCAAGTACGTCTTTTGCACTGTTATATCCACATTAGATCGTGGGAGGGCATAGCCTCGAAACAGACAGTCTGGAGAAATACGATCCGGATGGGCGCCCGAATATTCAACGAGTGACAGTTGTGCATCTGTGAATTCAAGTGTGGAGTAACAGGTCGCGGTGAAATGACTGTATGGAGATGTCATGAACGCAACCGCAAATGTGCTGTCAACCTCGGATTGTTAGGTCACAAATGTACTCAGAACACCGTCAGCGAAGAGAGGACGAGTATGCTAAGTCCAAGCAAGTTATGCCAGCTATATCCGGCTTTTCGTTCGCATCAACCAAGGGCTGTTGTCGTTTGTTCATGTCTTGCACGATGAAGGTTTGTTTTGGTTTTCAATCCAACTGCAATTTTTTCCCCCGCCTTTTTTCCTCAACTCATCTGGAGTGCAATAGTATATACATCTATAATAAGTTACTTTTTGCTTTATATTCTCATTGTTTTTATTCTTAGCTCAGATATTACCATTGAAATCTGTCTACTTTTTGTTTTCGAAAGATGAGCGTTATCATTTGGACTGTTATTGTGACATGCTAATACGAAACGAATGTCACTAACAGGGTAAACTATCCTCCAATGTTCTGCGATTTGTAGCTTAACATGATTTCATATTAATTTCTAAATTTCTGTATACGAACTGACTGTGAAATTTAATGAACGACGTTCCACACTATCCGTGAAGATGTGATTTTATAAACGTTGAATATTCGCCACCCCGGGTGTATAAAGCAAATCTTGGCTTGACGAAATTTGATAATGAGGCAGTCGCCACTGTGCGGAGAGACTAACATGTCGATTTACTCTCAAAGTGTACACAGTCGATTGATGGTGAGAGCGCGTCACTTGCAAAATGTGTAGGAGCACTGCTCTACATTCAGCGTGGAGGTAGTACAGTTCACCTCATTCTCATTTGCAAACACCGTCTTATCTGTTCGGTTTGAACAAGTGCTTCGTAACAAAGCAGGGTCCACAAATTCCATACCTTCGGATTTACAAATATCAAACTTGACGTACTGCCCACACAGACTCAGTATAAACATACGCGACTTTTGAATGGCGCATTTCATTTCTGATCTTTATTCCATAGTATATCAAAGAAGCATCGTTTATGTTACTGTGTACCGTCCTTACTACCACTTGCTTGGAGTGCCTCTCTCATTGTCTTGTTGAGCAGCTCTGAGAGTTATTGTGCGTTCTGTCGTTAACACCAGATTGCGATTCATGAGATACGGATTTCATGTTCATCTGACTAAATGATCCCGCCTTTACGTGACACTGGAGGTCACAATTCACTAATAGAACAGCAGGTTTCAGTAGTCTTGTCGAATCGAAGGTGCAAGTGAATACATGTCTCATTGTTAAGCTGATGCCTTTGTCTTCTCTGTTGTCTTTGATCGCTGCATATTAATCCATAGGTCTTGCACAACCCACCGGCGTTCAGAAAATTTGGTCAGCACATTCGGTCGAAGTGTTGAAGTTTACTGAGATAACAGTAGGATTTATTCAGTCTCAGCAGCCACTTTGATATATTTCATTAAACTGCGATTTCGTCTCGTCTTTTACTAGCTTGTTCATCCCACCAGAACATATGTGGGCTGCGTAACACAATGCTGAAAAAATCACGGACAGAAGTTCGAACCCAAACGACATTCTTGCCAAACATAACAAAGCCGGAACAGCCGAATTTAAACCGGCGATCGAGCGATCAGCATCGTTAACACCAGGAGGCTTCTACGAAATTTGGGATTAAGCAGACTAAATAATCGGGTAGTGCGTTCACAGTCAGATGATTAAATCGATTCATTCATACTGAAACATGTGTCGTGTTGTTTAATACTCCCAAATGTCCTAATATTTTCCCAGCTAATCCAATGAGAAATGACCTAGAAAGCTGACAAAGTTAGCATGGATCTCGTTAAAATGGGAAAATTCCAACTGCAGATCTAAAACGTAAAATCAGGTTTGAGATACAGTGTCTCGACTATTCGACATGTTGATGTGGACCCGGGTTGATCAATCAAAGGCCATGGAAATTTCATTTTCTTCTTCTTCAAGATCCCTTTGATTTATAACTACAGCATCGTTGTACAGTAATTTACACGGGGCGAATATATTTGTCTTTTCTCGTTCCTTTGCTTCTTAGCTGGGAAGGTTTGCGATTTTTTGGGGACTCGAGGTCCCGAGCATTTTTCGTGAGAGTGCGAGTTTTTGTTGTGAAAGGCTGGTTCATCGCCACAATTTCTCTTGTGGTTACAGCAGATGTTGAAGTGGCATGTACATCTGCTGGCACATTAATAGGCACTAGTTGATGCAGTCACCAAGTTCCTATGGGACATTTTATACTGGCAATACAACACAAGAAAGATACAATAGGACGGCATGAAACGACAAAATTAGAGTTTTCAACGTAAGCAGCAGCATAAATGACAGTAGAGTGTAACAGTAAAACAAATTAAGAAAGGAATGACCTGATCAGGCCAGTGTAATAAAACAAAACACAGCGGGTGGGTACTAACCGTGCGATCTGCGGACGACCGACGATCGGGCCTTGTATGGGTGGAATCGGCATCTGTGCCGTCCGTTTCGCTTGAGTAAGAACTGGACAGAGCAAAAGGGTCTAAATCCCCTGTGCTGATTACATCATCTTCATCCAACGAGTAGCTACAAGCGGATTCATCATCTTCACGGTTTTCCGGATCGCTTGAATCGGAAATCGAACCAGAAGCCGTGGATGCGGCGATGGTGGCAGAGACGTGATTACTTGTGGTGGTTTGTCCAAAAAATACTGCGGTAGTTTGTAGACGTTGACCATTTGGTCGAACACCCTGAATTCAAACAGTGAAGAGTGGGGAGCAAATGACAATCAGTTGCAATAAGCCGGAAAAAACGAATCGCAGCAAACAAACGGTCACGACTCAGTGAACGCGATTCATACTATATCGTACCACTCAGAAACACCTCAGTAGTTGATACACACATTTACTTTCTTCAACGGCTAGCATGAGGTAGAAATGAATCCAAACAATTAGTAATGGGCAGCTGTTGAGGTTGGAGTAACCATTCAACCAGACAAAGATCCACTGTGTCGTAATCTAACGAGTTCGTGTGAACATTGCGCCATATCAAAACAAGCTACTCGTCATTTGAGCATAAGTGGTTTAACTACTGTCAAACCTCGGCGCAAAGAACCGCAAACAGAAAATAAGAGATACGATCAGGCCAGAATGCAGCGCTACATTCCCACCACGAATGCCTCACGGAAAACACAAAAACCGACCACCCTAGTGAGAGGGTGGATGGACGCTGAAGGTAACTGCCACATTTTTCTATATTCCAACTGTATGCCAGTATCAATAGTGTGGTACATCATAACAAGAACGGCCAAAGTTCCGTAAACTGTGTTATCACATAATCAGGTGGTTGTAGTTTCACGGTTTTCTCACAGGAGTACGCGATCAAACAACATCAGTGGCTCTTGGAAACCAGTCGATACCACCTTTAGGTACGGATACCCTCAACTGGCTGATAAGTGCCCAAACAACTGAAATGTCAACGACTGTCGATTCTTCCCATTCTTCCAACCAGACATCAATGCATGGGATATGAGCATTGAAGGCATCATCATCATAGCAGCCAAGAGCCAGTGAGTAACTTGGACGCAACAGACATTAGATTGAGCATTAAAGTAATGGACAGTAAACAAAAACCAAAGCAACCTTTTCCCGTAACAAATTTGAACAGAGAAGTCAGAAACAGTTTTTTGCACAATGTATCTCTCGAGCACATTTCGCTGCATCTCATCAGGTACATACTGCAGTCTGTGGGTTTATATAGCAAAGTTCAATGGACATTGTGAAGCTAAACAACAAAATCAACAACCACGGTATAATGAAGGATGGGGAGAAGACTTAAATAAGAGAATTTAACGGTTGGCGGCATCCGAACGGATTAGCCTGTCACAGTGACCGAAGCCAGAGGACGCCTGCGCTTCAAACCATCACCCCAAGTGGCTTGCGCTGCACCACTTGTGGTTCCACTCACACACCACGTATCCGGTGTAAACCCGAAGGAATAAGACCAGTAGGTGTGTGAGTGAGGCCTTTGTGTCCAGCCGGCCAATGCTGGTTAGCCAATTGAATAGCAGGAAAAGGAAACCCTTATCTCTCGGAAATAAACACCACACACACACAGAGAGAGACAACAGTGACAAGATCTAAACTGAGAAGATATGTAAAATGTAATACAAGAAAGTATGTTCCTGCATTTCAGAGAGGATAAGAATGAAAAACAAGATTCAGAGTGGACTACGAAAAGAACAGGCAAACCATTCATCATACAATACACCAACAAAGCTGAAGATAAGAATGGGTAGAAGACCGCAGACACCCAAGTTTCTGAAAGAGAAGCGGATTAGTTGCCAAACGACCATAGTCTTGGTCGATGCAATCATTAACAGATAAAATGGATATACTGATATGACCTACCTGAGCCTAACGTACTCGTCGTCTCTTCGCCGACGGTGCACTATGAGTACGCTGGTGACCTACTAATCCAAGGCGGCCAGCGCATTCACGGCCCGCACACATCGCAACGCCATATAGTCATGTCACCACGACCTATGGCACCGATGGTTCCTTTGCGTACCGCGCGCTTCCGTTCTCGGCCGCGTAATAACTGCTCGTTAAACTACCGGGGAGAAGAAGGGGACCCAACCACCAAAAATAGTTACGTCTATATTCAAGCATACAACATCAAGGCGCCTACACCTTGCAAACAAACAACCGAGCTGTGAGTGAAAGTAAGGCGTCATCAGCAAGACAGCTTCCTTACGGCTTTCACTGCCCCGCATCATTAAGTGCACTCACTTCACAGACAACTCGGACAAACAACGACAACATTCACGCCACTGAGCTCGATTAGCCGCCATCTCACCTAACGTCTCAAGCCACCGACTCTGTGAGTCGCGAGGGCCCCAGCCCGGGAACCGACCTACAGTGAACAACCTTTCGTAAACGATTTCATTTGTCTACGCCAGGTCATCATCTGTCCACCTCGCACCTTGCGCCAGTCGGCCGCAGCGTCCGCAAACAGTGCTCGGTGTGGCAACGACTAGCTGGCATCCTTAGTACATGACCCAACCATCTAAGTCTGTGCAAATGTAGCGACTGAACAAGAGAACTCGTTTGACAATCAGTGCCAAACACCCGCTTCCTAACCTCGTTGCTTACTCGCTGGTGCCACCCGATACGAGCGATCGAACGCAGACATCGGTGGTCAAATACCTGAAGACGGTTCACGTCCTCTACCCTGAGTGGCCAGGTTTCGCTGCCGTAAAGTAATACAGCCCTCACTGTTGTTTGATATACACGACCCTTAAGCTTTAGGGAAATACCTCTCTGTCGCCATAGGTGTCTTAGATTAGCGAACACCGCCCTAGCCTTGGAAATACGCGCTTCTATTTCATTCCCTACACCTCCGACGCCACCGCTGATGCAGCTTCCCAGGTATACAAACCGGTCAACAATCTCCATGACTTCATTATCTAACATTAAATCTACGTGATCACAACAATCTTGCAGAAGCACTTTGCATTTTGAGGCTGCAAAGCGCGTTCTTTGCGAACATTTTAACGTTGAGTTGCTACAATCAGATAGTGAAAATTTATTCTTACGTCCAAGGATTCTGATCGGATGAGTATTCAACATAAAAATTAAACTGATTCTCTTACAACAAATTCCTGAGGTCACAACCTTCCGATTACTTGTTATCAAAGTTGTTGATCCACCTTGTGTACACAGTGAGCCACTGACCTGGTTTTCAGCTGTTGCGTGCTTCGAGAAATCAGTGATATACCCGAACATTCAGATCACCACTCACCGGCATAGATAGGGAACTTTTCTTCTCCGCTCAGCGTCCACTGGCTTTCCGGTTCTTACTTCCGCCGCAATGCTTTCAATATCTGTGCTTCGTTGGTCGCGAGACAGTACGTAATGTCTCTCTGAATTACCATCTCTACTTGGGCAAACAGCTACGATGTTATCTTACAATGACAATTAGGCTCGGTTAGTTCGGCCCCAATGGGCTTTTTTCATAAACCAGTTTCCATTGCCGTGATTCGGCGTGAACGGACCACATTACCAGTCATGAAATCTGCGATGCGTGCCAATGTGGCATTGGTACTGTCACAACCCAGGTGAACAATCAATAACTTGAAAATAAATAAGGTCAGTCATTGTCAGTCTTCGAGTTGCTCAAGTTAAGTGGGGAATGGTGCAGACAGCTGATCGTTCGCTCTTATACACTCCCAACTGAGGCGTGTGCACATATCATTGGGAGTGACTTTCACACAGTCTGTGATACTAAAGGACATAGCGGAAGCAGAGAGGTTGAGATATGAAAAGATGGTCGTTGCAAGAGACACGGGAGTGACGTTCAAACACTGATCATCGTCAGTCCAAGCAGTGAGGAGTACCCTTTGTATTATGATTCAGGTTGCCATCGGTCCTGACATCAGTCCATGAAGTAGCAGAAGAAATAAATAGGAAGGTAGAAAAAATAAGACGAAACAAAAAAACAATACAGCTCCACGAAGAGATAACAACTGTACGAATACAAACTTGCTAGTGACAGTGAGTCATTCGAGATAATGTTTCTAACCAGCGGTGTGAATAAACTCAAAATTTCCGAAATAACACAAGTAAAGGATCGGCTTTAATTCGGATACAGTGCAGGAACGCTACACTCACACAGCTGGTACCATTCCCACACGAACTAGCCTGTCATGTTGCGTGATCGAATGTACCACAGGTGGCTAGCGCACCATCATTCGTGATTCCACGCGTACAGCAATTAGCCAGTGTAAACCAGAAGGAACAAAACTGGAGTGAATGTGAACGGAAGCTTGGGTTCACAGTTAGCCTGGGTTACTAAGGAATTTAGAGAAGTAAAATGATCATAACTCCACAGAAATAAAATTTGGAGATTTCTACAACATAATCTTTAGTCTACCGATGTACATTATGTATTAAAAAGAGTCAGGTAAACCAGTGACTTAAGCCGGCGTTCATGGCAACAGTGACCGAAGAAATTGCGAAAGAAAATGACTTTTTAAGTAAAGAAAATCTTTGAGAAGAATGTGAAATAACACAGCTTACAGGTAGGCATGATCAAAAGTATTGCACACGACGACTGAAATTCCGCAATACTTCAAAACATAAAGTGTAACTCATGACAAAACGTGATGCGTAAAGCCTTTAATAAACCATGACAGTCATCTGGACACAAGCACAAAAGTTAGGATATCGCGCCGTTTGTTGTTAGTTTTTCTTAGTCAGATGCGCAGTTAAACAACTTGTTTTACTCAGGTTCACGTTACAGTAAAATCGATGCTGCACTTGTTAGGCATTCTGATTGGTCTACTCAAGTAGCCGAATTTAACTGGTTGGAGTATTCCGCGAATCATTAGTTGACCTCATGCTGACGGGCTTATCGAAACTGATACAGCTGCAGCCTGTTTTCTTTCATAGCACAGTCGAATCCTGATTGTAGAAAACACTTCAGGGTTTGTGAAACAGTTTGCTCCGGCAGTAGTGTGGTCCACTAATGTGGGTTTGAATTCCATCGCTGGCATCAGGTTGGAGAACTGTCGCTCCCAAATACACAATCACGGGTGGCATTGGATAATCTCGAATTCATTTTCATTCGCTTATAAATTTATATCTGCTTTACGATTGTACAACTCTCATGCAGACTGACGCGAACGCCGAAAATACAACCCAGTATATGACCAAAATCTATACAGGATTGGACTGAAAGCAGCATATACGAGGGGAAACAATAAAACTCATTGAGGAACAGGGGAAACAAAAGGATAACAGAAAACTCCAACTACGGACAAAACGATCGATTCCTACGATTTCTCACATGATCATCACGTTGGACATCATGGCTACGAAATAAAGGCCAAACTAACGGCAATAACTTATGCAGTCAGTCCGAGTGAGTGGGTATTCAGCTCGAGAGAACATTGATTAGACGAAATAAGTCAACACCGACACAGTCGGAAAATTCCAAATCTACAATATGCCTGCAGACCAAACAGTTGCTTACATCATCTATCGTTTTGAGCTTGTTGCAACGAGGAGGAGCGAGATAGTGTAAGACAGACCCTGTGTGAGCAGAATTGCGCGTGCATACGAAGGTATGCGAGAGTATCGAATGCTGCCAACATTATTGTAAACGATCTCGTAAAAATTACGGAACGGATGAGTAAGACGCCTATCGGCAAATTCATCGCGGGCGCAAAAACAATGGAAACCACAAAGCAAGAAGAACAAGAGTCGTTTTGAAATGGAGAATGGACGAGCGGTGAAAATAGTAAAGTGTTCTACCAAGTGTTCGGTAAATAGAACCGAGAAACAGTATAACGCACGTGATAACCCTCAATCCATAACAAACAGTTTATAAGGTGAACAGGGAGCAGAAGATCATAAAAGACTGACATCGAACTCTACGTGAAACGTCAACGTCATATGACCAACAAGGGACAGTAGAGAATAAATATTCCAAATACTCGACAAACTTTGAAATTGGCAAGACGGTTGATGAGGCGAGTATAATAATGTAATAAGCGAAATATTTTCTAACTTTACAAAGTAAAATAATGGTCTAGATATGTCGTGTCCAGGTATGCTTTCATGCAAGTTGTAATATCACACTACAGACCAGTGGCCCCAACACGATACCGCGGTCTGAAAGGGATAATCAGATAACCTCGTCCCGCAAGACCAGCGTTGAAGAGATGCACAGAAACAGCCATACCGGTTGTCGATTGGAAGGTTTGATGAACGTATTAGAGGAGATCGGTTACATGGACATGATAACAGAGTTGCAATACCAACTGCGTTTGCAGTATGCTGAACAACACAGCAATGGGCATGTACTTACTAGAGCTAGTTGGGAACAGGAATAAGACTCACACTTCCACATAAGTGTTCTATTTCAATCTAACGTCACGTGCGATTAAAAAATAAATCTGTAGTAAACAGTTCATTCTACATTTCAAAAGATTTCGCCATCTGTTGATTCATTCGGACGAGCGAAGTCTAATTTGATAGTTTGGTGCTAGCCAACTAATCAAGCCAATAAGATGTCTGCTCGAATTCTAGTGAAGCCAGTTGACCACAATCAGTGCCATACATTACATTTGTCATCGCATAGGTCAATAACCGTTTCTATGGTATGCAACCACGCAGAATTCCATTGGACTTACTGTCATTATGCTATGCTGTGTCGTACGACCTAGTACACAAGCTTCATCGTCAAATTGTGGCAGTGAGGATAAATCAATCCAGTGAGCCATTACTAACATTTGTAGTTCTGAGATATTTTGCCGTGGCATACTGCATGCATATTAACAACAATTTTCTCGATAGAAAACGAGGCTACATTCCCCCACGAATGCGTGATGTATTAGAACAGGGCATTGACGAAATACTTACACACATGTTCGGCACGCCCTTACGTCTGAACGACTCCAACGGCGCACATCAATCGATTCAACCGAGTGCACCAGTGTAAGCGAGCAATGTTGTCGTCATCAACAGGTTGTGCGTGCAACACTGATCAAGAAATTTACGGAGAATAAAGATTTCATTCTGCGCCTCGTTCACAACGATGAATACCCGCTTCCCTTTCTTCCTCTTTAATGTCCGCACCCCGTGTTGCGAATAGGCAACAGAGACGCAACATGGTAAGACGTCTTCATAACATTTCTCAGACAGCAACAGAGCAGTGCCACTGCTAAGATGTTTCGTTGTGCAACTTATCATTTCCATATTTATATGTTTACGAGATCCTCATGATTACTGCCTGAGGTATCGTTTTGGTAACATACTTGTTGCGCATTCGTTGAAAGCATATCTTCACTCTAGTCCGGCCTGCCTGTGATTGAGTAAACTGTGTCGACTAATGCCGGTTTAACGTGTACAAACTATTTATGTGCTTCGTGGTGAACCTAACCTTGCCTCGAACGACACACCGTTCTCCTTGCCAACTCCACAGACGTTCGTTAATTTACATACCTCGTCCTATCAATGTAATGGATGTAACGATCGACAGGTTACATAATCTGCAACTACATAGATAACATTTACTTGTCTATTCGACATTTTTATTCATCACTAAGACTTCTCCAGTTAAGATATTTCCAGTCCCCACCACACTCCCGTGAGTCCATGAGGAAAAACGATCCTGTCGGAAACAAAAAAACAAGGTTGAAGTTCGAATTATTTGAAAAAAACACCTCAAACTACACGCAAACAGACATTAATTAAAGAATAGTGCACATTAAAACAAACATTCAAACTGTAAAGTAAGAGTAAGACGTCACCAACAACACAGCCGATTGCAGTCTATGCAGCTCGCGACATTAAACGAAGTTACCTCACAGACGACGAACGTAAATACCAGTGGAATTCACGTCAACGAGCCCGATATACCGTAATCCCTACTGAAGTCGCCGACCTCCGGTTTTGATTCGCACGGGCCACAATCTCGGGAGCCGAAACCGACCTGCAGTTCCAAACCCTTCGGTGATATACATCAGCTTCCTACGTTAAGCAATCGTTTGCCCACCTCGCGGTTAATGTCGATCAACCGAAGCATCAGTGAAAAGTGCTTGGTGTGGCAGACGGTTAAGGCTATCTTAAGTACCGACAAACCACATAAGTGCATGCGTACACAGAGATGGAACCGAGTGATTACTTAACACTCTAGCATTATCTAAATTTTAATCCATCGTTTTCGTACGTTTGTGCCGCCCAACGCCAGTGATCGAACGCACATACTGGTGGTCAACTGTTTTTCGACGATTCGCGTCTTCTGTTCTCAGCGGCCAAGTTTTGCAGTCGTAACGAGACACAGTTTTCACAGTTGCCTCATGAACTTGACGTTCAGTTTTCAGGGAGATGCATCTGACATGTACGATATCAGACATAACCTTGAAGACACCAGTCTCCATTTCATTTTCCAACCATTCGCCACCAGTGAAGCCATTTTCTAATTAAACACACCAGTTATCAACCTCTACAAGTGAAGCATCTAGCAACAAATTTACTTAATTACAGCAGTTATACAGAAGCATTCTACTGCAAAACGCATTCCAACGTGTTTGGCGGATTGCGGCATAGTGACCAAAGTTTTCCGTCCTGCTGGAAATTTGTCAAACAGTAACACTTTGTCGTTGGCATCAGTCAGTCTTTCACAAAGTAACGGGCCGAATTAGCATCTTGTAAGCGGAATCGTTTGTCTTTGATCATGTCGTATATGACAAAGCTTCCAAAATGGTCAGCGGGACAGTGGAAAGCCGTACGGGAGATGTCTTGCTGATGATGCCCTACTTTCACTTATAGCTTGTTTGTTCGCAAGATGTGGGCACCTTGAAACTGAATACTTCAATATTAACTAAGCTGTTTTTAACAGTTAGGTCCATTTCCTTCGCTTTCTTTTTTCTTCTCCCTTTCTTTGCAGGATCTGTTGTTTTTCATGGTTGTGTCGCAGTTAAGCATTCAGTAAGAATCACTGATTTATTGCTGTTTATGGTGAGGTTGACATTGATAATAAAAATATTGAACAGCTCACTGTGGATTCGAACCTTAGTTGAGATAAGGGAATAAGGAGATGAAAGCAATTTGGCATATCTGTTCGACACACCCCTATGTTCAAGCATCTCTAAAAATGTAGACAAGTCCGCCGAATCGGAAGCAGCTATAGATATTTGATTAAAAAAGCACAATTGATGATCAGCGATAATTTCGACGCTGTCCCAGAATTTGACGAACACAGAAAGTGCAGTCAACACGTTATCGTCCAGGAAGAAGTTCCATCCAACCAAATCTGTAGCTACTCATCAGCAGTCTAAAATGCTGCTTGGCAGGTTGAATGGAATCGACTGTGAAGTCCTAGCCTCGGGCTCATCTACTGGAGTCATGACAGTTACAGTGTCTCCTTTCGAGTTGATTAGGTAACTTTATCAATGCCCACATGCAAACGTGGGCGAACACTCAGGTATGATAAGTTTGCTGCGCCTAATGTACAATCAGCTGCGCAGTGGATGACATGGTTTTCTTGTGAAGACGTGGTCGGAGTTCAAATGTTGTTTGTGGTAAGGATATGCAACACTGATTACATCAAACAATGATGAAAGTCGAGTCATGCGAATCTTTTCGGAAGAGGATAGCAGGAAAGTCTATTTGAAAGTCTACCTGCATCTGAAATCAACGATCAAGCATAAGTGATGATCAACTCAAACCCCACTAACCTTGAGGAATACACCAACTAAAATCTAACAGCTCCAGAGATTTGAAAACATCTAATATCTGGTTGACCAATGAACGACTGTGCCGTACGATATAGTGCCTGTTTCGTGGATTGAGATTTGTGTCCTACTGCAGTTAGCATCTTTGAAATTAAACCTGATAAACTTGCACTTCAGGCTAGATTGGTATTCATGCCTTACCGACGGACTGGTCAGTTTCTCAACAGCCGTTGCGGACGGTGAGGTCGCAGTCCATCAAACATAAGAGACAGGTGACAACGTACCAACGCATGATCTGAATCTAACAAGAAACACAGTCCTGAATGGAGTCAATCCATCTATAGCTAACAGCTGCGCGGTGTATCTGAGACCAGATCTGGTTTGCAGGAGGGCGCCAGTAAACCAATGATGCGTACGATGTCTGGAATTAGGGCTGGATAAAATTAACATGTGCTCGGCAATCAGTTGCTACAATCAACCAACACTACTCAAGCGACGTGATATTAGTCGAACCTTACTAATTATTGTTTAACCGACTGACCTGGGCAACATCGCCGACAAAAATGAGTGCAGCAGAACTATGTACTGATCCAAAAACATATGAGTAAAAGGCGTCTTAGACAGCGGTGTCACTACAGTCAGTTAGAACATAAGCAGACACAATGAAAGGATTTTTGAAGATTTGGCTCCTAGAGCTGGTCATAACAGAACCTGCTAAGCGAACGGTACAGAGTCTATGGCCAACAGGGATCGAACCTATCACCTGAATTGCGACGATGCTCTGAGAGTCATACCTACTGCGACCTGACCGATAGCAGCGGTTCTAAAGTTGGCTGAAACGTACAACCAGTATCGAGTCACGTGTAAGCGTCGTCAATTCAAGACGTTGATTACGGCCCTGAATTCTGCTGTTCCTGAACCTAGCTGAGTCTGGTATACATCTATAGGTGGTCGACATGCGCAAAGCGACACATGACGTCAAGTTCTGGTCTCTTCATGACGAAGTCATCATCATCATCATCATCATCATCATCATCATCATCATCATCATAGACAGCAATACATCAGTGGTTCACACTGATGCTTGACTGCCACACAACCACGAGGAACAAAGAAAAGGAAAAAAAGAAAAAAACTTATATAGGAAGAAAGAAGAAAACAGGAGGAGGGGAAGTGGACCTAACTACTAAAAATAGCTACGTCTATATTCAACATACAACATCAAGGCGCCTACACCTTGCAAACAAACAACCGAGCTGTAAGTGAAAGGCGTCATCAGCAAGACAGCTTCCTTACGGCTTTCACTGCCCCGCATCATTAAGTGCACTCACTTCACAGACAACTCGGCCAAACAACGACAACATTCACGCCACTGAGCTCGATTAGCCGCCATCTCACCTAACGTCTCAAGCCACCGACTCTGTGAGTCGCGAGGGCCCCAGCCCGGGAGACGAACCCGACCTACAGTGACCAACCCCTTCGTAAACGATTTCATTTGTCTACGCCAGGTCATCATCTGTCCACCTCGCACCTTGCGCCAGTCAGCCGCAGCGTCCGCAAACAGTGCTCGGTGTGGCAAACGACTATCTGGCATCCTTAGTACATGACCCAACCATCTAAGTCTGTGCAAATGTAGCGACTGAACAAGAGAACTCGTTTGACAATCAGTGCCAAACACCCGCTTCCTAACCTCCTCGTTGCTTACTCGCTGGTGCCACCCGATACGAGCGATTGAACGCAGACATCGGTGGTCAAATACCTGAAGACGGTTCACGTCCTTACTGTGAGCGGCCACGTTTTGCTGCCGTAGTAATACAGCCCTCACTGTTGTTTGATATACACGACCCTTAAGCTTTAGGGAAATACCTCTCTGTCGCCATAGGTGTCTTAGATTAGCGAACACCGCCCTAGCCTTAGTCGTGATGAATTAGTGACACAAGTCACACAAATCCATAAATAAGTTTAAGCTGATACCCCTACCTCCATTCTTGGGTATCGGAAAAAAGGGTTGATTTATATTATTTGCACACATAGACCACGAAAGATGGTTCGAATTACCTGCTAGCACCTTATCATCTCTTATGCATAGCGCCCACATGAGTATTTCCGGACTAGCCGGTTTGAAATACGTGGAAGCCTTTATGCACTTGCAGACCATGATGTAGATGAACAGTTATGAATTGACACACCAGGGTGTAACCTCAGGACAACGAACCGGAAGCAGGGGAGCCAACTAAATCGTCCTTCAGTGTTTCGTCAAACGAGTTGGCCTATTTGATTCACGTTGGAGTCTGCCATTAATCATCTTAACCTCCTGATGCCCGTAGTTAGATTTATAGGTTAATCACACGGCAATAAACCAAGCCTCACATCAGGTCGCAATTTGGATCTTCGCGATATTCATCATAATCATACCCAGAGATCAACTGAAACGTAGAAGATTCGTGAACGACAAAAATCCGTTTTTATCTTAGTTACATTGATTAGTCAGAAGAGAAGTTCCAAAGAAAATTCTCGTGGAAGTTATGCGCTGTGTTAGTTGACTTGCGAATTGCGCCTGGTTTGTAAATCAATGTGTTAGAAAGTCATCCATATCTACTGTTGCCCGACCCCATTCAATGCATTTTCTACGTTTTTAAACCAAACGAGTGAACCCAGCTCCCAAACTTGTGTAACGTGTGAGCCTCGCTGTTGTTTCAAGATGTGTAGAAACACTAATCTTCAATTTTAACCATCTTAATGTGGTTTTCGTCTGGAAGTTTGTGACACGGTAGTCCAACCGAGCAAGGTCCAATTGCCGGTGGGATAGTCGAAGTAATCTATGCAGAAGAATTCCATAACTGGAGAAACTAAATAACTTTTGGTCAAGAAATCAAAAATGCACAACGGTAAATAAACTGAGAATTCACCTCGTGAAAAGTGCATCATCTTTTGGTTTTGGCAACGGAGAACTGATATCCCGGTACACATAGCAGTACATCGAGATACTGCTTCAGGACAAACAAACGGAGCTCTTTACGAATACGGATAGATTCTACCCGCGTCATGAGGAAGATCTATTATTTTCAATGCAGACTATCATCACAGTTCTCATTTCGCTTCAAAATAATGGTATCTACCATATCTTTTTGAATAGCCAAACTTTCAACCGGTTTCTTGGAGCGCACATGCAAGAATTGTGTGAAGTTTTTGTGAAACCTCTAAACGTCCCCGGCTTTTGTGGTCATATTTACTTGCGGTTTGCCCGTGTTTGCACACTTTTTTTCTTACTGAAAAGTACTAAAAGCTAGATATGCCGACGATAGGACTTTGAAAAATAAGCCATGAGAACAACCCTAGCAGTAGAAAATGAGCTCTACTGTCTGTTGTACATAGAAAGGCAGGAAGGTATAAAATATTGACAACCCTTCTAACACCTCCTTTTATGACTTAGCTTTTAAACTCACATCACCTCTAACTTCCACCGTTTCTTATCTAGATTCAAGACACAAGATAGTCAGCTCCAGTAATTCTATTTTTTTTTTCAAGCGGTCTCCGTCACTTGTTCGCCAGACGAAGTAAAAACGGGGGTGCCTATACTGATTAGTGCGTAACTTTGACACAGAGAACACTCTTAGACGATATGAGACAAAAAATAGGTAACAGCAGGTGACCGGGTCGAACTGAACATAGAAAGAACATGGTTCTAGCTCTTGAGTTTCCGCACACGCTATGAAGTGCTTAAGTGACATTTGTTGGGTAGCGATGAATGTTCAACTGGTCGACTTTCACACAAGCCAGCATACTTCATTACCATCCAAGGCATCAGTACGGTTTGAAAAAAAGCACAGAAAATATTACGCTACCGCAGAAAATGCAGTTTCATGCGCGTGTATTATTATCAGCTGGGTCACCGACGTTAACGATTACCGCACTGGTTCCTCTTTGCATGCTCTTGGTACTTGCCTGTCATATCTGCAATCATTACCTCAAACCATTTTTTTTCAGATGAGAAAGCGTTTGCGGTTCGGTAGTGCTAGGAATCGTTCGGTTAAGATAACTTCAAAGACTAGAATAGCCGATTGCAAACATTCCGGTAGAATGTCAGATTTGGTGGCTTTTATTGGTTGTGCCTTGCAGAGTAACAGACTGAATATACCAGATGTCTGTGACTTAACGATGGTTAAAAATGATACACCTAATGACGCGACCCACCGAGTCGGAGTCCGATAAAAGCCAGCCGGTGCGGATCAAAGCAGTCTGAAGCCATGCGTGGTGATCACGCCGTAGAGTCACTAAGTCAGGGTGGCTCAACGCATCCAACTTGGATCCTGGAGACGGCCGAAGAACACTAACACAATCTCGAAGCTGGTCACGGATGAAGCCACGCATCACGCGAAATGATGCGCGAAACCACAGCGGGGCGGTAAGGATCAATATCCGTCGTAAACGGATCGGATAGCTGAACTGTGGAAAAAATAGCGGGTGAATAGCTAAATGTAAACAAATAGATGTGGCAGCTCGGTATAAATCGAAATTTTACGCGAGGTAGTAAACATTGGTATTGAATAAACACACAAAGCGAACAAATTGCGGAAAAAGAATTGGCTAACGAGTCCGGTTGATCCGCTATAATACGGGGACTGCATACTACATCGGTCAATGTAAGAACATTATACAGAAAAATGATAAATGAATTAGTACAACAAACGAAACGGCTATTGGTAAACGCAGACAAAAATTAGTAAAGAGAAACTCCTGATAGCCCAATGGTAACAAAACTGACTACGAATCAGGCCATACTGAGCTACAGCCAACGACAGTTTAGCCGCTCCTGTTCAATTCCGGACACACAATAGTGCTATCCATCCCACATGTGACCCAGCACACGGACTGGATCGAGGACAAAGCAATTAAGCACAATACTATACCATGAGACATGGTAGATACAATTGTCATCAAGATCAAGTCAGAGGATGCAAGATAATGTGGAGAAGCGGATTAAACGTCAACCGGGCGGAATAGAAAAACAGAAGACTGTTTCCCATTCAGATACGGGCAATGACACAGTACACAGCTCACGTGCGGCTCAGTATTTTAAACGACAGTAACCACTGGATGTTTCAGTTAACTCACCTCACGACCAGAAAAAAAATGAGGAGGAACAAAATTTGCGAGTGAACATAATGAATATCACTGGAGCCTCAACATCCCACTAGGTTTAACTGAATAAGGCATATGTGAACGTCCAGGCATAATATTACACAAAAACGCTAACCAAATTACCCAGTCAGCTTGAAAGCAGAGAATACTCCTTTAATTGGGCTCTTCTGGACTAAAACAAAATCGGTCGCTCTAGAAACGTGAACGTCATTAACGAAGACAAACCTCTTTGCTCATATACTGACTGTACATGAACAATTACAAATACACATCAAAAAAGATCGGATGCACACTTTTAACATTACGTTAAATAATGCTCGTAGCTTGACGATCGTCTGTTTGAGAATGGCACGTTGAGTTGGTGAACTGCGGTTGAAGATATATATATATATATATCTTTAACCGCAGTTCACCAACTCAACGTGACATGCTTTCCATCGAGTGGTTCACAAATGAGATCGGGCGTTCGTTCCAAATCTTCATCACAGTTACGTCAAGCTTGTCTAATTTGGCAGAAATCCAAGTTAACTGGCTGTATGTCCGGAACAGCCACAGAGAAGTTCTTTAGGCTATGACCTAGTGAACATGCCAGCTAAATGATAGTTCACGAAACAGCGTTCATTGGATACGTCCTGACCGAGACAAACACACGCGCCTGCAGTCGCAGTCTGAAGCCCAAGTGAACGTAGACGGAAAGCGTTGATTCCATCACTCAAGCAGCGCACGATCTGGGCCAGTGGCGGTTCCAAGCATCACTCGTTGGTCTGTCTGATACAAAAGCCACCTGCGTAAACCGTCTGCTCCGGCTGGCGTACTTAGCCTTGATAAGTACACCTCGACTTCGAGGAATAACTTTTTTAACAGAAGAAATGATGAACTATGGGAATGCGGCTAAGCCGACAGCTCCCTCACCGTTGCCTATTGAGATCAGATACCATTCTGACAGATTAAGAAACATCAGATCCGATCGGAGGCAGCTGTATTGTGCCACACAACCCAGTGCTACTGCCTCAGATGACCATCACGCAGATGCCAAACTCAGTCCGGGGGCTCGAAAATATCCCGGCTAGCAGCCATTCTAATAGAGGAGGGCGACCTCAAAGTACACTACAACACTACAGTACACTACAAGATACCGCCTCGGTCTTTCTCACTCGATGAATCTCCACGAGTAGATACACCTGCTATACAAACCATAGGGAGTGAAACTGCCTCTTTGTACTGTTTTTACACCAACACAGCTTCACTTTTTAATAAACTGAACGGACTTAGTGACCTCTGTCCCGGAGAAACCTACTTATAGTAGACATCGCGGAGACCTAGTGTAGGGAGTAAATGCGGGGAGGCGAACTGTTTGTCTGTAGTATGACAGCGTTTCGTGGTGATAGGAAAATCGGTAAAAGAGATGGTGTAACTCTGCTTGAGATCACATCAAAATATTTTAAGTATTCGTGACAAGGCGCTACTAGATCTTTCGGAATCATTCTGGTAAGTAGTTAACGTCAACCAAAATTTCACTGTTTTAATTGATGTGATTTACAGATCGTCTTCAGCGAATACAGATGCCGACGTGACCTTGCACAACGCCCTTCGTAGAATACCATTTTAGGTTATGCCCAGATATTAACAATGTGAGATTTTAATCGCTCAGAGCTAGACTCAACGAACTATTTTTTCAATACCGCAACGTCTTTCTTTGCTGAGGACTTCTTCAAGGCGGTGATAGAAGCTGGATTGTTTCAGCATACCAAGAACCGTACGAGGTGGTGGGTGGGCTGAGCGTCGTCTTGTCTTGATTACATTCTTACCAAAGACGTTGACATGATAAGCAGCCTAAATACCACAGATCCACTTGGTCACAGTGATCATGGGATAATAAGGAGTTAGACAATATATTCCACAAAATACAGGTCTAAAGGCCTATCATAAAGCAAATTTTGCAGAGAGGAAAACAACTCATTAGGGTTGTATGGCCTGACTCCTTCACCACCTTCAGCCTGAATGACCAGTAGCAGCTCATCGTTGAGGGAATCTCCGACGCCGTTAACAATCATGATCCTGTAAAATGTCTCCGGTCTAGTATAAAACCTAGAGGACTACAGAGTAGAACCAAATGTTGGATTACACTAAAACGTCCGGCCTGGGACGGGTACCAACTAGAATAAACTGAGCTTGAATTCAATTGAGTACGTCATTGTGGCACAATCGTACCACGGCTGTTATCACAGAGGATAGACGTTGCTAGCAACGAAGTCTTACTGAAAAGATTGAAGTGAATCTTAAGCATTCCCAAGACAAAGTCGCAGCACACGCAGTCATCATCATCATCATCATAGACAGCAATACATCAGTGGTTCACACTGATGCTTAACTGCCACACGCAGTGAGTAAAGCTGGCACTTCGTTACCGAAAACCTTTGCTGGATTTACTAATGTAGATGCAGAGACGGCCAGCACTCTGGGTAACCAGTATATAGTTGTGCATAACTGCAAATCACGAACAACTTTAAACAACACAGGTGGCAACTTGAGTGAATTGACCTTAAATTTCAGTGTCACCAGTCGGAGGCAAGTAAGAGAACCTACTGACCAATAAATCACCAGGTCCAGATGTGACATCTCTTATTGTCCTGGAAATCTCCGCCATGAAATTAGCAGAATCACTTACAATACTCTTCAATTGTTCCCTATCAACCAGCCGTCTACCGGAAGTCTGGGAAAAGTTCACAATCATATCAGTCTTCAAAAATGGGTGCACAGATAACCCAGCAAATTATCGACCAACAGCACTGCTTTCAATAGTCTCTAAAGCACGTAAAGGTTGAAGACCCCTGACTCATCATTAAGGAACAATATGGCTTTCGTAGGGGATACTCGTACGGTACAAATAAGTTGAATGCTCGTGTTGTTTGGACGAAGGCTGTTGACAACGGACTGGCCATAGACGTAGTTTATCTTGACTTTTCCAAAGTCTTTAAAAAGGTTGGTCATCTCCCGTTGTTGTGGAAGTCGAACAGTTATGGCTTCGATGAGCCCCTACTCATTTGGCTAGAAGATTATCTGACTGAACGTAGGTCCAACGTCAAGATGAATAGATAGCTGTTAATATGATTCCAGCTAACAGTGGCGTTCCACAAGGATCGACCTCAGGAAACCTGTTAAACACTCTTTTTGTTCATGAACTAGCCAGTACAGTCCAATCACCGATATTGTTCTACGCCGATGATACAAAGTTCTAGCGAGTTCTACATTGTCTGAAGGATGTGACAACCTCACAGGACGATTTGAACGACCTAAATCAGTGGTCCGTAGAAAATAACCTGCTGTTAAATGTCAACAATTGTAAAGTTATGCATATTTACTATCAAAACTGTACTGTTCCAATACCTTGGCTACACAAAGCTGCTAGTGTCAGCATGAGAAAGAAACCGACGAACCACAGTGGCAGATAGTTGGGTTTGTCTACAAATTGTGCTGCCATAGCCAAAAAGGCACAAACAGCCTTGAACAGCCTAGGAAGAAATTGTGAAACCTTCCACCCTGCAGTGTTTTCCACTAAGTCTGCCTTCATAATCCTCTCACACCTGAAACGAACAAACAGGCCTGTCGTCCTTATCTTAAGACAGATTTGACACTTATTGGGAATGTTCAGAGGCAGGCCACTAGAAGACTTAAGGAGCTCAGGTAAAACCCCTAACCGGAAAGACTGGCAGAATTAGTTCTATGGGAGACCTAAGTCTTACCTACAAAATACTTCACACCCCGAGTCATCCACTGGCACACCTCCTCCCACTAAATAAGGAGGAGCGTTTAGGAGGTTGTTCACTGAAACCGAGAAATGGAACAGGCAGGTTACTCTGTAGACAATTAGGATGTGTCCAGATTGGAACGCATTGCCCAGCACTGTGGTCACGGCTTAATTGGTTGTTAGTTTTAAAATATTGCTCAATTAGCACATACGCGAGGGACAACCGACACTACAAGTTCCCTGATCGTTATTCTGGCCCAGTCGCGAAGGTCATTAACTTCGCACGTCTGACTTAATGCCATGCCAGTGATTTCCAGTTTTCGTTGCTAAAATGTCTGTAGTCGGCAACTCTAGTTTCACTCACTTTACCTTTACACTTATAAATTATCCAAGACAATTTTACATCGACTAACACAGACAGGAAGGTACAAACAAAGATCTTTCTCCTTCCTGTAAGAAACTATGAACGTATGACATGGATTAATATTATTACATGCATTTCCAATCACTGTAGCACGGAAGGCGTTCGAAATGAGGCTGAGAACTAATAGGTTAAACAGGACTAGCTTTTGTAGAGTTCACAGACTATTCGTAGGCATTGGTAGACGTGTTTCTCGGATGACCATTTTCAGGAGTACATGAATATTAACAAAACCGTCCCACAGTGTTTGATCCATCTTCGCAAACTGTTTGCATACAACCAATCGGTAGCGATCTTACGTTTCCACCGTCCATCACCCTACCGCATCCCGATAGCATGCCAAACCAGTTTGTCACTGTACAACTAACGACGTCGACATGTGTCGGGGAAAGTAGCCCGCATACGAAGGCATCGTTTGCAGATGAAAGCATGTCTACTTTAGTGGTTAATGTGTTAAGCCCAGGAAATCGGTGACTGAAACACGAGAACAAGGAGAAACGAAACGTAAAGACATGATCAAACTTGTCCACAGCCTAGAAGGAGACATTCATTTTGAATTTAAGTATACATGACACTCGTTAGGTGGAGAGGCACAACCGCGTTCCCAAAGTGAATGAGCTGAATAGACAAGATCGAGAAAGTGTCTGGCTTGTGGAAACACTACAAGGTCAATATGACACGGCTGGTAAATTAAGTGCCGGCGGACAGTTAGGTCATCACCATGTGGAAGTCAGTGTAGCAGATGGCTAGAGAAGGCTAACTTGGTTTACTATCGGAATGTAGAAATCAGGGAAATTTAACTATGGATTTTTAACCTGATTAACTTCTCAGTGGACAATAGACAGACAGACTGAAATATACGCGAAGACAGACGGCTGTGAAAGACGCTCGATGGATGGAAGATCATACAACAGAAGCATTGGAAATGACAGACAGTTAAGAACACACAGGTGCAGTCGGTTGAGATCACCAATTGTATCAGTTAAACAGCACCAGCCGTTTACGTCCTACCACCACGGTTTTGATATCAGTGAATCCGGGTAAAGCGTCGGAAGATGTATCCATATTTCTTTCATTATCATCATCATCACCTTCAGGCCTCAAGAGTTGCCCGTAGGTACTATGGCACAAGCTGCCGTTCGTCCTGGAAGTAGTCAACAAAGATGTTTCCTACATGCATTGCGTAATAACGGATTAATATAACAATTCGGCGTGAATTCGAAAAACAGTCCATCAAGCAAGATGTATGATCCAGGAGAACTAACCACAGACAACTGTAGCCACAACGGTCCATATGAGGTATCGCATCAGGGATCTACTGCAAAGTTCCGGCAAAATGACCAGCCAAGTTGACGATAAATTACTGACAAGAATACACATTCCCAGCTCGCTATTGTGCCCACGGGTACTATGACTGGTACCGTAGTTATCTTTGACAATAACACACGAAACCGTAGATGAGTGCAAATGTATGAAAAAATGGTCAAAAACGACGGAAATTCAGGGAAGAAAAATCAACAGTCAGGAGGATACACTGTTGTCACTGAATGAGACACTGCAATGTCCAAAAGCATCTCCAAACAGCTATGTGAGCGACCGCCTAGCTTCGCAACATGACGGGCAGCATCCCTCAATCGTACACACGGAGGAGGTCGCACATTTCGTAGTCCCTGACCATATCATCACCTGGCAATCATGCAGTTTCTCTAATCGTCAGCGACTTCGCGAACTGTGGGCGGCGCAGTAGACGTTCCGTAGCGTAGACTGTGCATTCTTATTATTTTAGTGATCAGCTACGATCCTAAAGACTTTCCAAATACAAGTCGATGGACTAGCTTCACGGCGCGTGACCTAGGTCACTTAATACGACAGCCGAAACTGAATGGACATACATTTGTCGCTCCGATAACCAGTATAATTACCGTCGTATTTCCTTCAGTAATCGAACTGACTTTTGCTCTAAAGCGAATAAACTAGCAAGCTAGCTGACGGATGATAGATTGACTTAGACGATGTCGGGAAGGCCGCCTAATAAGGAGACGGTACAACATAGTCCAGGTAGTCAGGCATTGAAGGTAAACCGAGACCGCAACATGCAGATTTCACTTACTCCCTCTGGGGAATAATTACTTGCGCAAGAACGCTGGGAATCTGCACATGCTCGCTCGAGATCAGTGATAACTTCAGCGTTCAAAAGTGCCCAATGAGCGAGTAGTTGTGAAGGAAGTGAACGTTTTCTGTGAGATGGATGACCTATTATGGTTAACCTGAACTGTTAACTGTGGCTACTATCTCACGACTGTTGCAAGATGGACTGAAGACAACTACAATGAATAGGAGGACTAAAGTGGCTATGTAAGATGTATTCAAGAACGACGGCTCGTTCGTTCTCGCCAGTTACATACATAACTGAATGAGAAAGGAATGGATGCGTACAGGAAAAATAGTAGAGGTTGTCCAGTCAGTAAACATTGCTCGGTTCGCGAGGAGTATATGACATGCCTGAATGCTTGAAATTCTTCTCGATGTATGAAGAGAAGAAATGCAGGGGAATAGTGAGAAGCGGCGAGCAGATGAGTAGACGATTCAAATGTCGTGTACACTAATCGACCAGTAAGCAGAATGAACGGAATGCAGTAAGTCAAAACATGTTAGCTTCATCCAGGCGAACTAAAGACAAGGGTAATGTGAATGCAATAGGAAAATGTGGAAAATGGGAATTCGACACTAGGAAAATGGAATAAAAATAAAAATACAACTAATGATCGACCCCTGTACAGTAGAATACCAAGGGGGCGACAAGTTCACTACTATATGCTTCAAGATACACGAAGGTGGTTTCCTAAAATGAATTGCTGGACGTCGGTGTGGGTTCTCAGCATTGGCTCGTACCCCGAGAACAGTACTCCTCAAGTGTGGTCTCGGCTAGATGAACATGAATAAATACAAAGCATGATTAAATAGGCTTAGGTCGGGCGTTGCGACGGTGCCCTTGACAACGTCTACAGTGGAACCGAGTTATGGTTTTGTCGCAAGAAGTTGGGTGAAAGAGTGCGCATACGGAAAATAAAGGGTGAGCGACATAATGATGACAAGTTTTCTCACAGCTGGTTCAGCTGTTACCTGGTCAACTGGAAAGAATGAGTCGATTCTAATCGATCACACTGTCAGCGGTTTTAGGATTTAATACTCTTAATACTATTCACAATAGTAAGTCAGGGTGATGGTGGCTCGGTTCGCGGGCATAACCTTCGGCGGGTGTCGGGATCGTCCCGCAACACCGATTGCTACCCGACCTTAACCAGGAGGAATATATTTCGGATCACAACGACCGAACAGTTGTCGGAATATAAAGGAGAGTCAGTGCAACTGTTTTTAGCAGAGATGGATATAATCCACAATAAGGCATTAGAACAAAAGTATTGGTATTTGCACGGCAAATTCGTTGAGGTGCGTTGTTCAGTTAGGGTTATCTGAGCACGTGTGAAAATTCGCTGGTCATAGAATTTATAATAATCAGTAAAGGTTATTTAAGCGGTAGACAACGAAACCCTTAGGGTAGATAAAAGTACAACAAATTGAGAGTGAGAGCCGTGTCTGTTCCACGTCAGGTCCGATTCGGCTATTAGATGCTGATACTCTCTGCCCACTTTTGTCCGATAGTGTAGCTTCTACCTAGTGATGTAGCATCGACTAACAATTTCACGATTGCGGGCTCGAGAATTGGTGAATCCGATCAGTCACATCAAGCTTTCCGACGTCAGATAACATCTGACAAACACGCGACCCAACTACAATATTGATGCATTTCTTGTAGACGGAACCAATGCAAATCGGTGGCAGACCGCAACAGTGCTACTAAGAACATTCCGAGTTCGCGGGTCGCGCAAGCCGTTCACACACATGAGCGGAAGGCCACAAGCCGTCGCAAGAAACAACTTGCTTTATTCACTCCGGCTGAGTGAATATTCGACTGTTGTGTAACTCAGTGCATGCTGCACTGGCACCCCATCTGGACGGTCAGCATACAGTGTGCTGTTCGTTTGTCTCCAGCCTGTGGAAGATGGTAGCAGACGCATTCATATTGACAAAGATTATCAGATTTCGCCGAAACCATATTCCCCACAGGTGGTAAAACACTGTCATTGTGGTTGTGAGAGAATGTGTGCAATATGTGCGTGGGTGCTATGTCTCGATCGTTTCAAGTGCCCCTAGGCCAGTGCATGATAGACGCGTAGGCACACACACACTCGGAAGAGAGTGCAGTCGATCGAGCGGTCACTTGTCCGCCTGTGTTTGCGTACAGACACGTCATGGTTGCCTAAGAATTGACGGATCACGGTTGTAGATCGATCGCGACCCGCGTAGCCGAATCGCACGAAATGGAACACCAAATGGACAATCATCAGGGCCGGATTTGTGTGTTGACAAATAGACGAAAGAGTGCGCACGGGATAGTGGGAATGTTCAAATGTGCGGATAGACCGTAAAAGTGTCCAGACTGAATTAGCAAACCGGTACTTTGATTCGGAATGTTATCAAGGCAAATATGACGTTATTCGAAACAAATCTAAGCGTGCCTTAAAACTAAGGACTGCAATATCGAACGTAATGTCAACAAGTAAACTGGACGAAAACTAATCAAGCGTATATCAAATTAATAGCAGCTAGCTGGAGGATGACGACATATGAAATATATTCAGGTTCGGTATATTTTCATCCTAACAGTCGGTGAGAGCCCAAGTATCACACACAACCTGTTCTCTTCTCTTCGAGTTGCCATGGCAACGACCCGTTCAATACAATATGGGAAGATGCAGAAGGACTCACTGAGAAGAAGCCAGACGTCAACTGTCAGGTAAGTGATCAAAACAACCCCGTGGAATACGACAACTGTCAGTTACAGGTACACAGCACAACCTTATTTGGGTTGAGTAAACGGAGGGAGGTTGTTGCAATCCAAGGTCAAATGGAACAATGCATTCGCCAGGCCCGGGTGATAGTGCATAAGCTACCTATTTGGACCAGTAGGCCTCTCAGATCACTGAACACGATCCAGATGATATGAAAGTCTCTCGTTAATCATAACAGATTGATGAATAACTGGAGATAGTCGCGGAAATCATGGATTTCATTCCATGAGATAAAAATGGAATTCATCTGCATAAAGGCGGTCTGCCGAGAAAACCAAACGAAGAGTCTGGTCAGAGCTCATTCGATAAACGTGTACACAGATATAGAGATCAATGCTCGGTCTTACGTTTGCAAGGTGTAGGACACCTTGATGTTGTATGTCTGAATATAGACGTAGCTATTTTTAGTAGTTAGGTCCCCTTCCCTCTTTTTTTTCTTCTCTCTTCCTATATAGGTTTTTTTTCTTCGTGGTTGTGTGGCAGTTAAGCATCAGTGTGAACCACTGATGTATTGCTGTCTATGATGATGATGATGATGAGAATTTGAACTGTAAGCTTGACTTTACTGTCCCGCATACCAGATTACTGTAATGAAATCCGGCGTGCCCCTCCGCTAAGTCAACCACTTTCTGTGGCTTGAAAGACCGACAGTAGTTACCAAAATATACCTAACGAGAACAGTATGTTTTCAACAGATTAGACTTGTTTCGAATACACGGCTGCAAAGCGTATCGTGAATCACGCGATATTCCCAGTGGACAAGTGCGGTGTCACGAAAGCAACTGTGGTCGAAAGCAGAGGGACGATGTCAAAACACGATTCGCGATAACATGAAAAATTCTGAAGTCGTGCGGAAGAACGAATATACCTTCAGGAGGTGAACAGTATTCATAATGAAAGTTTGTCACAGTCTGGGGATAAACGACTACTATTCTAATCAAACAATTTTTGGGATCAAGCTGTTCAAACTATTACAGGTTAGCAAATGCTTGGCTGATTTTTCAGTTCTTTATATTGCCTGTGTAAACACCCCCTTATTTGCCATCTTTAAGCAACGACCGATGTTTTTTTCGCACATTCACGTAACCATTGCACTATGTTTCCCTGTCCAGCATGTTTGACAGGCCGATTTTATTAAACGTAGTGGACGCGGAGTTGCTTCAAATGTCGTCAGTAAATTCGATCCTTTAGGCCACTGGAAATGAAAATACTAGTGAAAACGGGTGGTTGAATACAGCACTAAGTAAGGAACACAAAGTCAACTGTTTTAACTCTCGCTCATGAATCACCGGTGAAACCTCAAGTGTATTGATCTTAGTGTACAAAACAATGTGTTGTCAACTGTATTCTAAACAGTGTGACCCTTGTTGTCCGAAATACAAAAAGTGGAAATTCAGCCCAAAGCAGGATCATTATGTATGGTTAATTTTGTCATCAAACCAATACGGAAACAAACATGACTCAAATGTGTGTTGGGTAAACAGGTTAATGGATGGCGAGTTGTCCATTAGTCAAATCAAATTGGTGTTTTGTAGGTCGTTGGAAAGCATGAGTAACTTCATGGGCTGGTAAGTTTGTCAAAATGTCATCCAAAAGTAAATTTTATTTGTAGCCGTTAGAAAAATATTGATGTAGTTGAATCAAATAGAAGAAAATGTTTAGTCCAGTGGTAAAACAGCATGTGTTGAATTTGTGTTTCGATAATTAGAGGTAACGTTGAGTTTGCAGCACAAGAGGAACCCATTAGTCATTAAATGGGTTGTCATCTCAGTCAGACAAAACT
>LOND01001166.1:58840-76069 GCA_014220965.1 Paragonimus kellicotti
CAGCAGAATCGGAAGAACATCATAATGTGCTAAATCATAATCCTACGCATATAGGCTAGAACCCATCGAATACCTTAACTGGAATCACCCTAGAAAAATGATTTGTTAATTTGGAAATACTAAAACAACGTTCGGTTGCGAAACGTTCAACGTCGCCCAATCGGTACTGAATAATACATTCTGTGAATGTATGTTTGCTCGCGTAACCATGTACACAAGCTTGGGTGTAGTTAGATTAACCGATCAATAAAAACCATAGCGGTCAGAAGCTGTTTAGTATACAACATGTGTGACTCGGGACACGGTGATGCGGCAGGGGCAGAACCAGATGAAGGACAAAATCCAGCCAATTGGGCGACGGAAGCGAACTATGTGTGCAAAGATAGATGTCGACAAAATGCGAGTGATATAAACCAGTAGATAAACATGGACATGAAGGCAACAATGATATCTTGTAATAGAGATGAGTCCAGTAGCTGGAATAACGAAAAATAGCGCCTGAATTGATGTCATCTTTCCACGGGTTGGTCACAAGGCTGTAACCTGGAAGAATGCTTAATCGGTGGTGAAAATACATCAAAAAATGACAGCCAACCGGAACTGGCGTTGCTCGTTCGTCCTGTTACAGACAGTCACGCTGATCAAAATGTCGCGTGCGCAAGGGTTTATTTTCCCGCTCATGTAGGATCAAGCCGTTTTAAACACGACATAAGAACTCGACAGCACTTCAGAAACAGTTTGTACTGTCACTTCATCTCTATTTTTCTAAAGGTCCACTGCCTGAAACTGTGGGCGACTTTTGGCAAATGATATGGGACTATTGCGTACCGATAGTGGTGATGATTACCAAGTGAGTTTCGCACTACTGGCTTCCTACTATTCTTCTCTCTTGTTTTATGCTTAATCTTTATTTGGTTGTCTGTTTATGTATTCATATATTGTGATTAAGCTGTTGTTCCTCTTTTTTGTGAAAGTAGACTTTTTCATGGGCGTTGATCGGATACATGAAAGGTTGCTGTCTACTGAGACTGTATCATTGTTCATGTGTGTATTAGCCCAGTATGCCACTTCATTTATTGAACTAACCAGCCAGCCACGCTTGTTGGTTGCTAAAACAACTAACAAGGTCAACGAATAGCGGCTTCGTGAGCTGCGGCTACAGAGTTCATTCTGAACCACTGGTCTTATCGGTGGTTGGTCGTATTGTTACAGAAATTTCAGGACTACTAACTGTATCTGTATGTTCTTGGATTCCACTCTCTTTCCTTTCAAGCGTGTTATGTTCCAATGAGGGTTTTTTGCAGGTAAAGTTCAGTCTGACTGAACGTTTCAGCTAGAACTGAGGCGACTGATGATTGGGAAACTGATTTTCAATCGAGAAGCAGTGAACTTATTTTATCTTATCCGAAACTACCCTGACTTTGTCCTGTGTTTCTGGATTACCATATATACAGGATCTTTGAGGCAGATCGTGTCAAATGTTTCCCTTATTGGCCAGAAGTTGTACAGAAGAAGCTTCGATTTGCATGCGGACATCCTGGTACAATCCCTTGTCAGTCGGACACGAATGATGCCCTATTTGATACCGTTGGTCTGATTCCGGACTTCGAAGTTGAGAATTTGGGTTGTCAAGTGGAGGAACATTTTACTTGCAGCACCCTTCGTTTGACAAATTTGCAGGTTGGTTTGGGCGAACGTTTGTAGCTTTTGCGGGAACATTTTCTTCCGTTAGTGTGCTGCACGTGCGTATACCGACTAACCATTGTTTTGGATACAGTGGTATATCCAAACGAATTTTCTGTCAGTAGTGCAGGTGATGTTATACTTAGTCCGACAGCAGTACCTCCACACGTTTGCTAAAGCAACTTTAGGTCATATACTTATGTAAACAGAACACGCCAGTGAAAAGTAACTTGCTTGTGATTTTGTGCTCTACTTTTTCATAGCTGGGTTATTCATCAATCCCCAACACATGAATTCTGTTGAACGAGTGTGCACTCACAAGGCAGTATCAGTGACTGGTGGCCGAATGGTTGGTAATCATTTAACTAGACACAGAGGATTGTTACGGACAACATCAACAATTTATCAATGGTTGATGCCGTCGCCTAACTACAACATAACTCAAGAAATTTTCTTAGTTTAGATAGAAAAAAGCAGAAATAATGGGATTTGGTTAATGAAAAACTCATATCTCAAATGGACAGTGAACACCAATGTCAACATCGTCAGCATCAGTGAGAATCACTGATGTATTGCTGTGTATGATGATGATGAACGTCAACACGGCAAATGATTAAGCGAGTCTTAAACGGTCGGTGACTTCAACTACCTCATACTTTACAGGTGACTCATTGAAATATAAACCACGTTCAGGCCACGGAATACCACAGGTTTTCATTTCACCTGACGTTTTCATCTGAAAGCTAGTGGGCCACGGGAACCTCGGTCCATTAGAAGATCGAATGGGTGGGTTGGTTTCTCCTTCTCACTCTTCCGACGCGGATCGATACTGGATTATTGTCCACCGGTACTTATTAGTCGTCCACTTTTGTGATTAAAAGTTGCGATAAAAAAGACTTGTTGCGGCCATCGAGACACTGGAATGATAGCACTTTAAACCTTATTGATTGCATAACCAATAGGCCTATTTTGATTGGCAGGAATTGTGCTCGTTTTTTTGTCCCTATCCTTATGTTGTCATGTGTTTTATGATCAGCTACTTAGCTTGTTAATTTCCCTCATTTTAGAACAACCAACACCGGCTAGTGAAACACTACGCTTATTCTTCTTGGCCCGATCATGGTGTCCCGCACACCACGGAGGGCTTACAGAAGCTCCTTGTGGCCGTACGAACCTCTTACATGAATGCGATTAAAAAGCTCGGCTACACAACTTATATGGACCAAGAGGTTCCGCCGCCTCCGGTTGTTGTCCACTGTAGCGCTGGAATTGGTCGCACCGGTAAGATTTTCCTATCGTTATTAGTGACATACATGCATGCATCTGTCCAGAATGCGATCAAATGATACAGTTACTGAACAACCGGTCATCCGGCGCAGTAGTGCTGTGGAATATTCCAGAAGCATGGTATAAAACCACACCGTGAAATGTGATCACTTACAGGGGCCCCAATCATCTTATGTGCGTGTACGTTATGAACTACGACATCCTGTCATGTTGCATAGTGTACCTGACACCATAGACCTAATTTGACTAAAATACTGTCCGATTTCACCCTATAGACCTCGATGATTCGCGATTTCTTCCACCTTTTCAATGGTTTCGTTGAGTAATATTCACTGTGGTAAACATTCAGATAACAAACGTTACACTTCTTCACCCAACTTCATCCGAAGTCGACGATGACCGAACATTGTGATTCTTTTCATATCTTTGTCAACAATTAGTCACATTCCCCAAACCATGAAACCAGGTGGAACGTATGTAGGCATTGATGTCATGAGTACAGGTAGTACATGCCTTCGCAATGCTCATCTATATCTCATCAACATTGGATACTAACGAAACAATTGAAGCATTACACTTGCAGTAACGAAATAGTTGTACGAAAGTGCATGTCATACAGAGTGACACGGCCATTCGTTCTATTCAGCGTAGGCTTTTTACATTCACAGAAGAGACATGGTGAACAATGTCGTCCGCATTCCCCTGTGTCAGTCAGCATGATGGTGTAAAGAAATCCTACACCTTTTATAGAATGCCGCTTATCATTGTTGATGTGGCTGAGGGAGGTCGTACATCAGTCAATGTCGTGGACTCTCAAGGAAGTCACTTTGAACTTCCAGTGTTCATAATGCATGCATGTTGTATTGTGTTTTTTATGGGATTCTTTTGCAAAAGACACAGCACGGCCAAACAATGATTTTAGACATACGGCGACCGGCGATAACTTGTAAGTGTCCCCATCGCAAGGTGGAAATGTGTTCAATGCATGCGTCGCTATATCGGGCTCAATTCCGTTCTTTACCAATCTCGTTTTCCATCATTTTGCTGAACCCATGAAATACCATGGCAGTAAGCAACTTGGACACACTGGCGATGAGGCTGATACACGTTTGGTGCTCTGATTTTCTTCGTTTTCTAGTTTCTGTTGCCTGGCATCAATCGCAGAATACATCTTTTGATCTTTTTAAACGATCCTCAGAAGTTTTGTCAGTTCTCAGCGTTATCTTTTAAAAGGGTAGCCAAGAGATTTGATTTGGGGGCCTTGCAACACTTCAACTTGAGCTCCAGAGCCGTTTATGCACCCGATAAATGGCTGTGAATGTCCGACTATGTTGATCATCCAATTCAGGTTGACTGGAATGTTTCAGGTAATGTTTTGCCCTGTTGTCTGCTAATAAGTTGGCCATCTTTGGTAAACATTATCTAACTGACACCAAGGTGGGTGATAGCCGACGCAATCGGAACTCAGAGGAAACAGCACGCTGCTGTTCACAAATATAAATGCTCGTTCCATTTTTTAAATTTGATTATGCCCAAGGCTTTATTCGGTCGTTGTTTAAGGTTTCCTCTGTTCTTGTTTTCGGAGGTCTGAGGAAATGGGTGATGTGTCTACAAAAAAGTTTTCCGTGTAATTTCAGATTTCCTCACAGCTGAATTGCTCATTCAGAACTTATTTCGCCGTAGCAAGCTTTCAAGATAACCCTGTAATTCCCACTGTTTTTGTCTATTGTATGGTTTCATCTAGTCAATGTGCTGTCTAATGCCGCTTGATAAGCCCCGTCATCTGATTACCGGTAAATTCTGTGGCACTTGCGAGTGTGTGATCCCTGGCAAAATGTTGAAACGAACTGATCATCGACAACACGGCAGAAGTCCTCAAAATATGAAGACGTGAATTGCGTCCCGTTGTCCGACACGAGAATGTCGGGATATCCGTGTTGACTGAAGATTCGGCGTAGGGCAGTGATCGTACTGAGGGACGTTGCTGGAGAAAGTGCAACAATCTCGGGCCATTTGGTATAGGCATCGACCAAGACGAGGTAGGATACCCCGTCGATCGGACCAGCGAAATCAAGATGTAGGCGTGACCATGGACCTTTGGGTGCTGGCCACGGTATTGGATCCTGCCTGGTAGGTAGTTTGGCAGCCTGTTGACATCTTGAGCACCGTTTCACTAGATCTATATGGCTGTCCATGCCGGGCCAATAGGCGTAACTACGAGCGATCGCCTTCATCCTGCTGGTGCCGGGATGACCAGAGTGGAACTGTCTCAAAACAGGAAGGCGGAGGGCGGCTGGAATGACCACACGATCAGCAAACATGAGGCAGGAATCGACTGCTGTCAACGAGTCACGTCGACGGTAGAATTGGCTGATCTCACCAGCAGGAGGAACTGTGGGCCATTTGGTCCGGACGAACTCCATGACCTGGGTGAGTATCGGATCCAATGTCGTGGCGCACTGGATGTCGACGGCAGTCACGGGAATTCCACGAATGGCGTCTGAGAGCTGGCGGCGAACGTCATTCTCCATTGTCAGAGTAGCAATGACAGTGTCTTCCTCGGGCACGTGCTGATTGCTGATGAGGCGAGATAGACCGTCAGCTTGGCCGAACTCGTCAGTGCGGCGGTAGTGGATATCGAAGTCATAGCCAAGCAAAATTGTGGCCCATCGCTGCAGTCGATTGGCAGAATAAACCGGAATGCCCTTCTTCGATCCAAAAATGGACAGTAGCGGCTTATGGTCGGTTAGCAGGGAAAAGTGCCGACCGTATAGAAGTTTGTGGAACTTCTTCACAGCGAAAATGATCGCGAGACCCTCTTTTTCGACCTGACCGTAATTCTTCTCAGCGGAGTTGAGCGTACGAGAGGCGTGAGCAATAGCCTTCTCGGAACCATCCGGGAAGATGTGCGAGACGACTGCTCCAACACCGTAGTTTGATGCATCTGCTGCGACCACAATTGGCAGGGTTGGATCGTAGTGCGTCAGCAGCAGGTCGGAGCTGAGCATCGTCTTCAGTTGGGCGAAGGAGTTCTCGCAATCGGGGGACCAGCACCATGTAGTGTCCTTCTGCAACAGTCGATTGAGTGGGGCCCGAACATCATGTAGCGTTGGAAGGAAAGCACTGTAGTAGCTGATGAGACCAAGGAAGGACCGAAGAGTGTGGACATCCTTGGGCGCCGGCATCTGTTGAATTGCGCGAATGTTCTCAGGATCTGGGTGGCGACCAGCGGCATCAAAAATGTAGCCGAGGTATTTGATTGACCGTAAGAACATCTGGCATTTGTCTGTTCGCAACCGGAACCCGTACTCCTGGATGCGTTGGAGAACCGCGGCGATTCGGTCACGGAGTTCATCGGTTGTCCGCCCCATTATGATAATGTCATCGAGGTAGGCGGCGGTACCCGGTAGACCAGTAATCAATGCGTCGATTACTTGTTGGAAAATTGCGGGCGCGGTTTTGATACCAAACGGAAGTCTGGTATACTGCAGGAGGCCTCGATGAGTGTTGATTGTCAGTAGTTCACGAGATTCTGGTGCAACCTCGAGTTGGAGATATGCCTCCGCCAAGTCCAGTTTGGCGAAGCAGGTGCCACCGTTGAGCATAGTGAATATGTCGTCAGGCACTGGAAGCGGATAGCAGTTTGGTTCCAACGCAGCATTCAGACCAGTTGAGAAGTCACCACAGATCCGGATGGATCCGTTGGACTTCTTCACCACGACAATGGGAGCGGCCCACGCGGAGTAGGAGACCGGTACCAAGACACCAAGCTGTTCAAGTCGTCTGAGTTCCTGGTCTACGAGCGGCAGGGCTGCGTAGGGAACCGGCCGTTTGGGACGAAAGACCGGTTGGCTGCCAGGGCATAGCTGCAGCGTGGCCTGGGTACAGGAGCAGAGGCCCAGGCCGTCTTGGAACACGGGAGTGAACTGCTGAATGATGTCGTCGGACATCTTCTGAGGTGCGGCAGGAGACCGCACCTGGTTGCAGATGGCCCGGATCGGGACATCCAGAAGACCAAGCGGTTCGAGCCAGTCAAGCCCGAGTAGATCGAGACCAGAGTTGGAGACGTAGCACGTCCCGTCTATGGTGGTGCCACGGCATGACACTGAGCAGTGCAGTCTTCCCGTCAACTGCACCGAGCCACCACAAGCACTGGTTGCCGTCTGGGATGATTGGTGGACAGGAGGGCTGCCCAGGGATCGCCAGAGCCTCTTGGAGATGATGGTGATGTCGGAGGCAGTGTCCAGCTGCAGGCGAGCCAAACGACCATTGATGTGGACGGACACGAACTTTCGGCGATCAGCGATATTGACTTGGAACGTCGCCAGCAGACTGTTAGATCTGCCGGCTGCACGGGACCAGGCTTGCTTCTTGAACTTGGGGGCCAACGTCGGTTTGACCCTGTCCATTGTTTGGGGCTGACAGAAACCTTCCTTGTGGCCGACCGTGTGGCACCGCTGGCAGCGATGCTGTCGAAAGGGGCAAAACTTGTGGAAATGCCATGCACCACAATATCGACAGGCTGAAGGCGGCTTCTTGGCATCAGCAGGAATTGGCTTGGTGGGCCGTGTAGGAGATTTCGGCCGAAAGCTGGAAACGGCCTGAACTGAGCGGGGCGCCCGGTCCGGATGTTGGATCATGGCAGAGTCGTGCCTGAGGTTGACCAACCTCTCGCATTCGTCCACGATCTGCTCCAGCTTGATATTTGGCTCCTGGTCGATTTTAGCCAAGAGCCTGGTACGGAGGTCAGCGTAGCTTGGTGATTGCAGACCGCAGATGAAGACCAGGCAGCGGAACTGGTCCTCTGTGAGCGAGCCAAGCTTGAACCGTCCGCACTCACGGTTAACGAAACCAGCATAGGTGACAAAGTCGTCTATGTCTCGTTTGACCAGTTGGAGGCACTGGAACCGCGAGTTGAACAGGGATGAGGTATCCCCGAAGATCTTTGTCAACTTCTGGACCGTATCCGCGAAAGTCAGGGTTCGCGGTTCGGCGGGCAAGATGTAGTTGGTATAGCGGATGTGTTCCGCTGGGCCCAGTTTCCGGAGGAGTAGACGAACCTTCGTCTCGTCATCTCGGGATGCCAGCTCGACGGTGAACGTATCTTCGTGTCGCTTGTACCATGCCTCAAAGGAGACACCAGCTTGGGGGTCATACAGGAAATCGGGGATATTCCTGGCCAAGTGATCCACGGACGGCGGATCGACAGAAGTGGACGGCCCCAGCGCGGCAAAGCGGGTGGCTAGCATTTCCATCAGTCGGATCTGCGACTGCATCATCTGCTTGAGATCTGGGTCGGCAGACATAGTTCAAAAAGAGAGAACAAAACAAAGCACAACTCCGTCGCCAAATATGTTATGACCCGCTGGTCAACGATAACGATAAATGTCTAGCGCACGACTATAGTAAACACGAACACGTAGCACCGAGCGTAACGATAACCAGAAACCCCAGAAGAACACAGAAGACCTTGACCTTCAGTCGAGAATGTATTTGCTCTCTAACCAAAGGTAACATTGCAGACCAGCGTCTGCATATATATAGTCTCTGAACAGCCTTGAAGAATCCCACGTTAATTGATGCATTAAAAGTGGGATGGGCCAATCAGAGACGCCGGAGAAACGTGCGCCAAAATTGAGTTTTGGCACGTTGTGGCGCGAAAAGATGAAATTCAAAATCACAATTTATTTTTCGAAGATAGCTCGAAAAATAAACCCTTTTTGGGGAAAATAGACTTTCCCCAACAATTACAATCAACATTGGTAATTTCAATTTCGCAGCAGTCTATAATGGTTTGATTCCATCTGTAATTGGTTCTGTGTCCGATTTGTGTCCATAGCTGAGATGCGCGGAACGGTTTGGATACTGCTGGATAACGAAAGGTATAAGCTTAGAGCATACATGTACATGCACTCCCTCGGGTAAATTAGTTAGTCAGGGTCAGCTAGCAGCGGTTATCGCCTCGCACTTGACATGAAAATGTACACGACCCTCGATTCGTCGCAATTTTACATACGCATCCTCGCTTACAGCTGTCACTAATCTAAGTGACATTTATTGACAACTATCATTCAGCCGTCGACTTGACAGTTTTCACACGGACCCACCATTTCCATCATTACTCCACTTAAGTGTGCACTGCCTTGTGAGTACCGTGCTCTTTTATTCAAAAAGTATGTGACGCAGTCAGTATAACTTCGCTTTGAAAAAAGGTTGTTTGTGACATGATCCTTCCTACATGCACTTCGTTCGAGATCGTTGACCTGAGACGCACCTTCACGGTTGTAACCGCCCGCGCAGTAATAATCATTGTTTGATGTTGACTCAATACAATCCTTTCTTAATCGGAAAGTAAACTTTTTCACTGTGACACACACCAGCTAGCGCCCTGTCACATAAACTGATTTAACATGTTTCTTGCTGTGTGTTTAACACTGAACTCAATGGCTTTGACCAGAAATCTTGTCTTGACTGGAACAGTCTGATAGCGTCAACCCCTCGATCGAACCATAAGAGCCTTCCTTTTTCGTTTACGTTTCTTTGCATACTGTCTTGAAGAGTAGTGGTTTCTTTCATACTATCATCATCATAACGGACATAAGCCTGACCATGGGGTACTGTGGCTTGAGCCGCCGTCCATCTCAACAGTGGCGTGGAATATCCTAGAATATCCTTTTCCTTCATATCACCGGAAATTGTCATTCAAAAGAATATTTAAAAGTATGTCGCAATTATTCGTTTTTAAACTTTTTGCTCATGGCTTTAAAAAAAAGTATACTTTATGTACTTAATATATGTATAGGTTTACGGTTTCTGTAAGCTGTGTACTTTTGCTCTTCATAACACGTCTATCACCGAAACTGATTGCGAATGGGGCTTGATTATTGGTTAACAAATAGCATCCACGTGTTAGATAATAGTGTGAGACACGAACCAGACCGGCGTTTTCACGCTTTTTGTTGTACCACGATTTTCATTAACATGCTGAAAGGGAAAGTTCTAAATTTAGACAAATGGGATTGTGCTTACGGTATATCGATCGTTGTGTTGCTGACGTGATTGGAAATTGCCATTTAATAGTTCTTAATGAGCATCATGTTAGTTTTATGACAACAACAACAGGTGACTTCTTGCTGTTGCGTCTGAACGTCTTAGGTATGCGATCTAACTTGATTTGAGCAGACCCTTTGGGTGCATTAAAAGTTAAGTTGTTCAGCGTACGAAAAGTTACCGACAAACGTCCGGAACAAAAAAAAATACAAATTAAACAGACAGAACTGCACAGAAGTGCACAAGAAGTCTTAATGAAAACCCGATTCTGTTTTGAACTGTTCCATAAACGCGAGTGTCGTAAGTACGTGCGAATTGTTTTATTAAGAGATTTTTTAATAAAACGGTGCAAAATCTTCTCTTGGACTGATTTCATTCTGGCTACATCAGCTCGGCATGCCTTATCTGATCACCTGTTGAAATTGTGGTCGTATTCAGTTTATGATACGAAGGGGCTCGTGAGCGCCTTTCTCTTGGTTGTTCTACTTCTTCGTGTTAATAATTTCAGACAGCATTCAGAACCGTAGTATCTTATATTCGGTAGACCTGACCTTTGTTAATTTGAATCCGGCGTTTATCCTGAATCACTCGTTTTCTGCCTATCTGACTTCCAAATCGAGCGGTCCCCTTGGAAATATTCGACCGCATTAGCGTATTCTTTATCGTGTAAACTCCTACCGTTTCCATATCTGTCTCTCTGCTTTGTGCCTGTTTGTTGGCTTGATCAACTTTTACAGAATGCTTTTCATCTACATGAATCAGTTGGTTGTCGATGAATTTGCGTTTGTGTTGATTTGGCTCATTTTTGTGCAAAAAGCCGATCAATAGCATACTACCTCTGTTCCATTTGTTGAATTGTCCATTTCAAAAAAAATTTCCTTGTTTGAGTTCACTGCGGTTTGATTGAGATAATTCCTTTGCTAAACGAATTGATGTTGTGCAGCCTCTTTAGAAACGATAGAACCGACTCTTTGTTTCAGCTGTCTTCTAAGTGATCGGTATGTGTAGGTTGCAATCATAAGGCTCAAATCATTTTTCTACTTCTAGGATAGCTAACTGTAGGTGTTGCAATACTCCTAAATGTTATTCCCCCACGTAACTCTGTTTGGTCGGTTTCATATTGTGTCGCCTAACTACGACGTTCAACTACCTCTTTCTTATAACTGACTGAAACAATCTGTGTTGGACGTTCACTATCGGTTCCCTCGTATTGCTTCGCTATTTGCAGAAGTTAGCATTTATCACTTCCAAGGTTGGTTGAAACTGTTTGCATAACCGTTTTATTTGGGGAAATGACAGACATTTGGGCGGTCTTTCATTTCACCCCGTTCGATGCTTGATATCAGATGCTCCTTTCGCGATACGTAACCGTACATTTGGTGATCAATACGGAATGTGTCAATGTCCGGTTTGTCCTTCGTTCTGGTCGCCGATCACGTTTTTTCTCAGGGAACTATGTGCTATTTGATATCCAGTAACTTGTACTGCTCAAAACTATCCTGATCTTCATAGTGCATCGATGCATGTCCTCCCTGTCGTCCGTCCTGATTATCGTCTGACCTTCAGGCTGGTTATGATTTACCGCGACAAGTGAAGCTACTGTTTTATGTTTCAGTAGTGTGTAGTAATATTCGACGAAAACGTCAACAACTTCGATCGCGCTGGCCGTCTATTGCTGATTGCCTAAGTAACGTGACATTCTTTTTCATGTCAGCCGTGTAGCCTTTTTCGGTTATTTCATGTAATAGTTATCTCCCCGTTGTGTTGATGCAGGTCGCCGAATATTCGCGCGTGTGGTGGGTATACACGGTTTGATTTGCATCTCAGCGACAATTTCCCTCTAACCGGAGAGAGGCGCTGTAGTCCGCGTTGTGTTGTAATTAACAACAAGTACTGTTTTTTAGTGCACAGCTTTGTCGTCTGATGAGCTTGTTATTGATGACGATCTTTTTTGTTTGAATACTTTGATCTGTTTCTCGTAACAGGAGGTCTTGAACTCTTCTTCGTAAAATTATCACTGTCGTCAGTATCTTTGAAGTTGCGCGAAAGTAAAGCAGGTTATGATTCGAAATTATCTAGCTGTTTTGTTTCTAAAAAACTGTGCTCTTACGATCATCGCCTTATATCAGGCCTGAACAGCATTTTCGAAATGCTACTACTGGCCGATTCACGTGTTATGACTTATTAGCGTCAATATCGTACTATCGCTGCAACGGAAAATTTTCAAATCAAACTTCTTCATGCTCTCACTTCACTAAAATCTTTTGTTAGGATATAACCGATTGAAATGCAATACATTGTCTTCCTCGGTATTCCCGATTGCCAAAGTTCCGTCTGCGTAATACGATGTAGTGTCATAATAGTAATCCGCAACTGTGGCTGATGCTCGTCATAAGGCACACAGATGGCGGTCCAAGCAAATTACATAGAGAATGCGCATGACAAAGCCACCAAACTTTCAATGTCCTCCTCGCTTGATACATAACTACTTTTGAAATGCAAAGTAATACCTGCCCTCTTCACCGACCGAGTGACCTTCTAACATAGTGTGTTTCTCCTTGATTATTTTGGTAATCTCCGTCAGCGGAACTCTGACACATGAAGGTTAGATGCTTGTTGTAGCTATGTATTTTCTCCGGCGGTAGATATGGCAATTCAAACTGATCTTTGCTCTGTGCATCGGAGTGTTTTCCTTGGTTGCTATCAGTATTCTTGTTGACCGTCTGACTGGTTGATGTTGCCTTGGATTCACTATGAGAAAAATTAGTCCTAGTAGTATGCTATCTCTGTACATTTCCGTCAGTGGCTATGGCTTCCGTTGCTTTCTGTGTGTTACGCTTGCTGAACACTGTTAGTTCCTCACATGCGCGTTGCCATCCTACTTGTTGATTATTCTCTGTTTTCCAACATGTCATTGTCTAAGTTGTTATTGGTGTTATTACAGTGCTGTCAGGTGCCGTCATTTGTGAAACATCACTTGCAAAAATTGCCACGAGATTTTCTTGATGAACCTATGCTGGTTACAATATGTTTCTGTTTCCTTGTAGGTACATATGTTACCGTGGATATCTGCACCAAATGGCTGACCGATCCGGACCGCTCGGAGGACCGACGTATAAACGTCCCGTTGACTGTCAGCCGAGTGCGTTCTCAGCGTTACGGATGTGTGCAGGTGGCAGCCCAATATTTATTCTGTTATCGAGTTCTGCTCGATTTCGCCGTTAGTGTAGGCCTACTGGCCTCAGAACAAGCCCAAATCGCTCTGAATGCTCTCACTCCGAACAGTAATTGTGTCGGCGGCCAACAGCCCTATTCCTCTACCACCTTCTATCACTCTTCATCTCTGCCCAGACCGCATCGTCCTTTCGGATTCCCGGTTGGCGATACGACCGGGCGTAATCGTTTGGGTCATGCATTCGCCGAATTTCGCAACTTTTTACCGACTTCGCAATTGCTGTCCATATGGCATGCTATGAAGTCTGCTAAGGATAAAGCCACGACAGATTCCATAGCATTTACGGATACGGATTTCATAATGACCGAAAACGTCTGTTCAGATTCTGAGGACAGTTCGGCCCCAGAAAGCCCTCAACTAATGCGTTCGCATGCTATGGATTCTCCAAGCAAGGTGACTCCGGCCAATTTTGTTACACTAACAACCGAGAGTTCCGTGGTTGATGCATCGGAAAGTTTGCCAGACTGTGCAGACACACAGGACACACATACAGCCCACTTAGATAATAGTCTAACTTCGCAAGCTGAAGTAGACATTCGCATTGCTCAGTCCTCGTAAACTGGACGTCCAGTTTGACAGATCTGTCGTTGCTGTGAACGCCTCCTTCTCTCTACTGTGCCTAATTGAGCGTGACTGTTACTGTTAGGTTCTTGTTTTACAAAAACATCCGTGTACATTAAAGTTTAATATTTCGAAATACCAGATTTTCACTTGGCGCTTAACTTAAGCCTAATTGGGCAGATCAGGGAATTTGTCTTCTTGTCTATGATCTGTGTACTTTGTTCCACTTCGTCCGCCTGCACTAATTTGCCCACGATTCCCCCACCTACACTTGTACATATATTACTGGTTTCTCCGTTTGGAACACACGAGCAGCCGCGCTGAATCTCTAATGATGTGACTGACGTCAACATTTGTCTTTATCTGTTCTCGTTCAATTTTTTGACTACTCTTGTTGCTTGGCAAAGTTTTTGGGATAACTTGATGGTGCGTACTTTGATTGCTCATCAACTCCTATTTAATGCGATTAATTTCACTTTCTTCCGTATACGACGACTTCTTTGTTGAAGGATATGCAGATAAATTTATCTTATCCGAAGCTGTACTTTCCTAATCCTGTAAACCCTTCTTGGTGGTTCTGGTCTATTTTGTACAAAGCAATCACAAAATTTGATCGTTCTGCTGTGTATACACTTGTATGGCGCTCATCATCTGTTCCACTTTTTCGACCGATATCGGCTCTAATTCTTATGCCTGCTTTCGTGTGCACCTAGGTTATGTGGTTTCCCGTTAATCGAATTGGCTGGTAGCGATTTGTGGTTGATTGTACAAATTACAGTTAGATGGATGACTCTTTTGAACAAATTTCCTACCTCCGTACTAGGTTTGTTCTGGTGACGAAAATCAATCTAAAAGAAAATGAGCTGTCATTTTTATTTTCACAACACTTCTGCGTGCAACATTGAAATTTGACCGGCTCTCTCGAAAGACGCGTTAAAATGTTGATCATCTGTCCTGGTGACATTGCACCTGTATAGTGAGAACATCACGTAAGCCAAGCTACGTTTTTGCAAGCCTGTTTTCGAATCAGGCGGACGATTATGACCCAGTGTTTAAAATATTAACTCGTGTATACTTCCTGTGAGGTTAACAACCGGAAAGGTCGATGTTTAATTTATTGTCTTGGCAGAGATGTACGCCGCTGATGTGCTCTAGCTTAGAGGAGAATTAGGCTGAATGCTTTTCAAACTGAGCTGACAGGAAAAATCACTGGAATACGTAAATTTTGGCCATATGTATCGATCATTCTTCGGCAATAAAACGTAGTTGCAGCAAAAGTCGACGATCTCAATTCGGCTGAGAATTTCTACCCACGGTATTATCAGTTGTACTCAACTAAATCATTGCTGTGCTGTTGTCGAAGTGGTCGAGTAAACTGAGTGTTACTCGGGTGATTGTGTTTGGATGTGACAATTCAAGGGTGCCTAGTTTGCGATCAGTCAATCAGTGGCCTATCCACACTCACCTCAAAAACCGAACTTCATGTGGCGTTTCACTCACGGACACGCTCTGGAGATGAACTTTTACAACAATGTAACATGTTGATCCGGGCTTTCGTTTTGGCAGATTTTGCAATTGCTAACCCGCACATTTCTCATACAGTTGGGTTAAACTGGAAGAAGTATATGACGTGGATCGAGTAGATTAACTCTTTAGATTCAAGGCTTCATCGTAAAGACTTCCTTTTCTACTTCTGTATCAGACGTGATGTGAGCACGTATTGTTTTGTGGCTGTGTTTTATTATAATATCAGTTGACGTATCTAGACAAACTGCTGTCACTGTAAGTGGTGGTGTTTCGTTTGAACTTTCTGTTTATCCATGAACAGACTCGTGTACAACCTAGCGCTCATGATTTTGTCATTTAGCTTTTTGAAAGTTCGCTTGGATTATTCCTTTGGTTACACAACGGTGGTCAAACAATTTTTGGTTCTGCCGTGTTGTGGTATTTATGGAGGGAACTTATTAACGTTTTTCAACGTCAGTTTTATCAACGCTAATACACTTAGTCCTTTATATCCTTCAAAGCCTTTTCCTCTGTATTATATCCGTCCTGCTGTAACCGGCTTCAAATTCCCGGAAGGTTTGCCCACACAGTTGCCTCTTCATAAGTCAATGCAGCCACATACGCTTAAGAGCCAGGGCTACAGAATGCAGTAAGTCGTTAGGTTACCGGAAACTTCAACCAAGGACGTTATCCTGGGGAATTGTTGGGCAGCGCATTGTCATACAACTTTTCCAATCGTTTTCTGTGACTATACTCAGTTGATCCGTCAGCGTTTGTGGTATTGTGTTACATGATGGACTAACACAACACCTGAAGGATTTCAGAATGTGATGTTTACCATTTTTCCCCCACAGTTTGTTGACTTCCGATTTTCGGTTAGGAAGAATCTTAGTGCGTTGTTTGGATTCCTTATCCCGGTGATGAAGCCAGGTATCATTTTCTTACAATTTGCTCCCCACCGTTGCAACGTTACTGTGTGAAGTACTAAGTATTTCCGTTGCCTGATTCAATTTCCAACATTGATCTTTAAGCGTCCAGCCTTTCAGCACTGCAGATTTCGGGTTTCGTCGACTTCTTCTTGTGTCATTTTAACTTGACGGTCAATTCTGTATGAATTCAGTAACCCACTTATCAACTGTCGCTTTTCTACGACCCTCGTTTTCGTAGACGTTGACCATGTGCATTCATTTGGCATAGTCTCTGATCAGAATTCTGTAACAGATGTTCACCTTTTGACAGGTCTGTGTCAAGCCTCAGTTTGAACTGCTATAGACTAGGGGCAATACACCAATCTCTTTCCTATTGATGCGTAATCTGTGGCTTCATCAGTATGCAAAATAAATGTGGCAAGGCGAAGACTAAAAAGTGTCAAAATGAGGTTGTCATGCATTGCATGACTGATCGTACCGACACAAATCATTCGGGTGAAAAACACTGTTACGCTTTTACTAGTGTCAGTATTCCTCTCACTCGGTGCATCACGTATCAAGCCGTTTGGTTCGGTTGATACTCACTGTCCCGACCTGTACACATGTGCGTTCACGTACTCATCCACCTGAAACCTCTTTTCCACATCCGAACACATGCGCGCGAGGTCACCATCTACACACTCAGCCAATTGGGATGTCCCAACTGGATCGAAGCACAAATACGCAGGACGCATTTGGACCAGTACCGGAACAACAGAAATAACCACGCAAGTGAACCGCACAGGACACGGCCCCGGCGGAAGCTACCGTATTCAGTTTGTACACCAGTCCCAAAAATAAGGATTCAGAATATTGACCTAACCTCTACAAAGATTAACTTTGAGATATCTTTATTAAGTGGGTAAATGAGACCAAATGTGAAGTCTCTGATCTTCCAGCGTGGTTTCGTAGCTCAGCTGGTAGAGCAATTGCCGAACC
>LOND01001167.1:16239-47685 GCA_014220965.1 Paragonimus kellicotti
GAAACTCCGATATCGTTGCAGGAAATCTGCCATTCAATGAGGTATATAGGTGGCGCTTAATATTTTCATAATGGTCTGCGAGATATCGTTTCAGCTGACACCTTCTCAAATGCATTGCAGCAGTTACTTCTGTATGCATATAGGGTTCTGATCACAGTATTATGTTGCTTCGTTGTACTCGATGTGATTGTTTTCATGATTTCTTCCAGGAATCATTTAGGCTTCTCGACCATTTCATTAGCAGCAGGATTATACGGAATGGATCACGTGCGATTCACCGTATCAATGCAAGCACAGTCCGTAAACGTTCAGACTGTTGTCTGAGATCTGTTGCTGCTAATCATTTCCCTGTGGAGCCCATACGAAAGGAACAACTGGTTTCATCCACTCGGAAAGCAGATCAATTTGTTTAGCATAAGGGGCACATCTGTCCACTTTTGTTTTAGCAAATTTCAAGACGCAGGCTGCCTGCTTACTGGCCTTATTATACATATCAGGGACTGAAATGTTGAACATCCGCTCTTATGTTTGGATTTACTCACCAAAAATAGTTGCAAGTTTACATTTTTGTACCGATAACACCTAGATGACCCCCCAAGGGTGCAGGAGACAATCAACGCAGGAGACAACGATGGCTCAGTAGAAAAAGGTTCGCACAATGAGCCAGTACCAAGCTAGGTTGAAAGTGTAATTTCAACTTCAAGCATGAGGAGATTCAGTTGACAAGCTGTGATCTTAGAGGCAAACATGGTTGAAAGAGAAGACAAAATAAAACAGACGAGAGTGTGTAAAATGAAAGGAGGCAAACCATAGAAGCGGTTGTTAGTATATTTGTATGACACAAAGAAAGGGTATCTCGAACACTCGACCATGAACAGGAGAATAGCTTCTAAGATATGTTGCACTAACAGCGCTGGAGAGGACAAACTTAACAAGCTAACATGGTACTAATTCCTGAAGAGCTAATGCATGTGCTGTCAAGTGGCCGTGTTTTGTCTGTTCGATAAAATGAAAAATATATAAAACCTGGAATTCCTCAAATGATTTTGTCAAGATAGAGAAAAACATGCATTTTGATTTACTCTGATTGATCTATAGGGTAGGGCAGGTAGCTGTTATGTAGACTGTACACAGAGACAGTCCTAGAACGAAACATCCCAACTGGTTTCAGTCTTTTACGCGCTAACAATGCAATCATTACTGTGGAAAAGAAATCACTGTTAATTAACGAGAAATTTGGCTGAGAGAAATTAAGCGTCGCTTTCAAATACTCCTAACTTCTGCATGATAATTTCGGACAGTCCTGTTTGGAAAAAGACACTAAGCCTGAGTTCCACTTTCGTTGGAGATTGTCAATTTTGCATTGCCTTGGCATGGCCGGGTTTGGACAGATTGATGAGCCAATGCACCATCTTCCTACAATCATTTCGCGAAACCAGAAATTGCACCTATCCCTAGAATTCGTTGCGGGGGATAAATCATGCACCACGGCTCGAAAGAACTATGGTCACACTGCCAAAGACTCTTCCACCGTTTTTGCAATTGGGAACTTTCACAAGGTGATCTACGGACGACTTATAATCATAAGATGTTGATCATAAGCAGCTGTCTGCGAGTTTTAGACTAAAAACGACATTCCGAAATACGCAGACGGTTGTCAGCGTACAATTTCACATCGAAGTATCAGTCGACTAATTATTTCTTTCAGGCATACATCTTGTCAATATTAGTGGAATCTCTTACTTTGTAAACTGAGATCAAAAATACTACCAAGGTCATCAACCTCAAACCAAAGGCCGAACGATTACTTTCAAGCATCATTGTTATATAGTTAAGTAACGACTGCAATGGTTAAGAACTCAACAAAGCGTAATGAATTCCTTCAGTATGCAATGAAATTCATTTGCATGAAATGACAATAATTGTTAACTGTGATCTACGAGAGTACATCTAGCGTTGCTAGTCGCTTTTCTTCGTAAACGATGTATCGTATCCGCAGACATGGTCGTAGCTCCACATGGACTTCGTGCGCGTGCAGACAAATAGGTTTGGTCAGGACATGTGAGAAATAGTTTGGTGGAAAGGTTTGTGTGAAGGCAAGTACAATAACCCCAAGTGAGTGCAAAGTTCGAGCAACACTATGGCGGAGGTCACATGTACCGAGTAATAATTGGAGCATCCAAAAAGCTTATTCTACAGAGTTGAACATTCCTCAGCCTTTTTGGTGGAAAACAACGATCGGAATAAAATGTTGGCAAGTAATCGGATGAAAATAATTGTTCGAATAATCAGCTAATGAAGTTTGGCAGGTGAATGAAACAAGAAATGGTGTTTTGTGTGCAACAAGTTCACAATGACTCAATTCAGCACCGGATTTTGTACTGATACCTCAGTGTGCAAATTTATGGTCTAACTGGTTGATGCGCCTCAATGCGATACCTATTACGTTTCACCTAATAAACGGTCTATGGTACTGACTATTCTTTGGTACTACAATCAGTTTCTTGGACAAATCAATAGTGAGGGTGTTTTGACGGCAAATATCGGAGGATGAGAATCTTACACCTTCCTGGTGGATATTGAAGATGTGGGATTGATCACGACCGGCCGCGGAAGCTCCTTATAAGAATGAATAAGATTTTGGAAGTAGTGCGAAACGCCATAAAAAACGGGAATCAGCACCTGTGATATGGCACTCTACCGGTTGACAAGATACAATAAAGAAATTTAAGGATACATGACTTAAGGCTGGAGGCGATGTCATCGTCTAAAACCGGTCACTCTTAGCAACGTTACCAAGATCCTCATCGGATTTGCACAATGATTGAGAACGTTGCGCAGTGACACAGTAATTCACGTGGAGACTGGCACCAGTAGCTTCAGTATCACCCAAAACTTCTCACACTGTCATTCAGGTGTCTTTGAAAAATTAATCCAATGCGGTTCACCGAATGGTGGCTGAAAACCTGCTATTTGTCAAGATAGATGAAGCTAGCCAAGTGAACGAATGTAGGACATCCAATGAGAAACTGACCTTGGAAGTGATTACACGATAAATAAATGAGACGAATATGAATAGTTCTCAATCGTGCTGCAGACGTAGAAGTTGTAGGAACAGTAGGAGTGTATTCTCACTGGAAAGGAATAAGTGGTACTTAACTTAGTGTTAACTGATCACTTCTCGTCTGTGCGGAAAATTTACCGACATCGGTTGCTTAGACTGACTTGAGTCAAACGAAACAAGGAACACTACATGCACGACACAGGAGAAGCAAATATGCGGGTTACTGTCATGAATGGTGAGTTGTAATTGACCTAGTAGTACCGTAGCTTTCGTCGCGTCCATCGTAATTGACCCTCGTAGAATTTAAAGTTTTCCAGCATTATCTCGCATTGCGCGGCCGCAGCGTCTCATGCAGATGATGAAGGGTTAACTCTCAGTATCTAGAATATACAGTGCTCATTAATGGAAAACGATAACCTCACCGGGTTTCTGCCTCCATTGTGTCCAAAAGAATAAGGCTTCCTCTTTTTTGTATAAAAGACGTCTTGCTAACATGGTCTGCTCTGGGTAGAGCCATCTAAAATTAACTGCATAAGATTGTGCAACAACGAAAGAACTAGATACGACGGACATCCACATAGTCTGCAATCGCACTGGCCTCCGCAACTCTCGACCACGTCTGTTCTGGAGACTTGGCTCCGTCGAGGCAGGCGGAGTCGCAACCGAAGCCGGATCCGTACAAACGTTAGGCAATGTATTAGCTGTTGAGGATGTTGCTGGTCGCGAATCAATTTCCACATCAGGTACTTCTATAAACGCTGGCTTCAGTCTATCGATAGAGATAACCTCGCGTTTACCCTTGCGCTCCAACACGAAAGTCTTATCATAGCGCGTGATTACGCGGAATGGACCTGTATACGGCGGGTGTAAAGGTCGTCGAGGAGTAACCGCACGCACCAAAACGTGAGAACAAGTTGACAGACTAGGATCTACGTACGTTGGCGTCATCTGTTCCCTTGGTGGGGTTGGTCGGAGTCGTCTCATGTGTTGGGCCAACCGCTCACCGTAATCCGCGAAGTTGATGGGTCCCGTTGCGCGTGGGACAACCATCTCTCCGGGTAAACGTAAGGAGCACCCATAGACCAACTGGGCGGGGGTGGTATGCAGGTCGGCCTTCAGCGTGTTTCGGATACCTAACAAGACTAATGGCAGACCTCGTGCCACGAAGGGTTGTTGCTAGCGGATAGAGAACTTTTCAATTGTCGATGGAAACGTTCAACTAACCCGTTGGCTGCCGGGTGGTAAGCTGTTGTGCGAATTCGACTACAACCTAGTGTGTTGAGTGACCTGAAGGCTAAGTCAAAATGTGACCCGCGATCGGTGGTCACTACAGCGGGGCAACCGAACTGGGCAACCCAACGTTCCAAGAATGCCCGTGCGACGGTTTCCGACGAGCAATTCGGAATTGGTATAGCTTCTGGCCAACGTGTAAATCTGTCTACACACGTCAAGATATACGTACACCCATTCGAGGGTGGCAAAGGTCCGACCAGGTCAACATGTACATGGTAGAAACGCTCATCGGGAGCTGCAAAACTCCCCACTGGGGCACGCGTGTGACGATGAATTTTAGACCGTTGGCAGTGTATGCACGCTTTGGCCCATGTGCGGACGTCGCGATTGACGTTGCGCCAGACAAAGCGCTCGGTGACCATTTTGACTGTTGAACGTATGCCTGGGTGAGACATGTGCAACGTGTCAAAAATTCGGCGGCGAAAAGCCAGTGGAATAACCGGACGAGGGATGCTTTGTGAAGTGTCACAAATAATCATCCTTTCTGATGAGTTCATGGGAACGCTCTCTAGCTTAAGGGAACTGGACCGACGAAGTTGTTCTATTTCCGGATCGTTGTTCTGTGCAGCTGCGATCGCTGTCAGATCGACTGAGCTGTCTGCCGTGCTCATTGTAGCATTGATGCGCGAGAGAGCATCGGCGACTGGGTTCGCAATACCTGAATGTGACGGATATCGGTCGTGAACTGAGCGATATAATCCAAGTGTCGGGTCTCCCTGGGGGAGTACCTGTCGGTTGTCGAGCGTAAGGCATACGTTAGCGGCTTATGGTCTGTGAAGATGATAAAATCCCTGCCTTCAAGGACATGTCGAAAATGGCGGATGCTGAGATATACCGCTAATAGTTCCTTTCCGAAAGCACTATACCGCGACTCAGTTGGTTGTAAACGTTTAGAGAAAAAGGCTAGTGGGCACCAGTCGTCACCGAGTTGCTGTTGCAGGACCGCTCCTACAGCCACGTCTGATGCATCCACAGTTAGCGCTAAAGGAGCGGACGGATGATGATGTGACAGCGATGCTATATTGGCCACAGCCGTTTTTAACTTAATGAAGGCCTTTTTTGCGGCTGTTGTAATTAAAAATGAGCGAACCTTACCTCTGAGCAGGTCGGTGAGTGGTTGCATTATATGGGCACAATTAGGAATGAAACGGCGATAAAAATTTACTAAGCCATCGAAACGGCGAAGCTGTTTGAACGATGTGGGTTCCGGATAGTCCACTATTGCCTGCACTTTGTCGGGGAGAGGTTCGATCCCGCTCGTGGATATACTGTGCCCTAGGAAGGTTACTCGGGGCATCCCAAACGAGCACTTAGCTAGGTGTATGGTTACCCCATGATGCGACAAACGAGCGAATAATGAACGCAAGTGCGCGCAATGTTCTTCCTGCGATGAGCTAGCGACTAAGATATCATCCAAGTACGGATAAACACCATCCAGTCCACGACACACGTGAATAAAACGTTGGAAAGTCTGAGCAGCATTGCTCAGACCAAACGGCATGCGTAAAAATTCGAAAAGTCCGAACGGTGTTATGACAGCTGTCTTGGAGATGTCTTCGGGGCTACAGGAATCTGGTTATAAGCTCGCACTAGGTCAATTTTTGTGAATATTCGCATTCCTGATAGGTTTGCCGTCAAGTCCTGAATGTGAGGAATTGGATACCTATCGGGAGTGGTTGTGTTGTTTAATGCTCGGTAGTCGCCACATGGGCGCCAGTCGTTATCAGTCTTTTTAGGTACCATGTGCAACGGCGACGGACGGATAATGCCGAGCTGAAGCATATGCTCAAATTCGGCTCGGGCTGTTTTGAGCTTATCTGGAGCTAAACGGCGTGGACGACTTCGAACTGGCGGCCCTCGTGTGACAATGTGATGCGCGACGTCGGTCGTCACGGCCGGTAGTTCGTTAGCGGGGCGGACCAGTTGAGGGAATTCGGATGAGTTTCTCGAAGGCTCGCAAACTACGGGATCGGATAGCATTGGACTGATCACAGCCGTATGTGACGGCTTACCCCGAACATTGAGTTTTGTCGAGGTATCAATCAGACGCGATCGACGTGCATCGACCAGCAAATCGAAATGCCGGAGGAAATCGATCCCAATAATAGGAAAAGGTATATCAGCTACCACGAAAACCCAGCGAAAATCGCGTCGAAGACCAAAATTTAAACTCAACAGTCGACGGCCGAAAGTTCTAATGGGCGTACCGTTTGCAGCTCGGAGTGAAGTGCCAGCTTCTGATCGCGCATCCGTTACCGAATGCAGGGTGACACTAACCTTCGCTTCTGTGTCGATAAAGTTTATATTGGAAATAAAATCCTCCAGAAAGAAAGGCGACTGTTATTTGGCTAATGTATGCTAAGACAGTCGTTGCATCCACAACTCTTGCGAAAGACACTTTGGTAGCTATGATTTACCTACTGCATGTAATATATCTCGAAGAAGATCTGTTGGCTTCTTGTCACTTAAATGCGACCGTTGGAACAATTGTTCGAGACGCATTTTTTCGGACAGCTGTGTTTATCTAAAAATTGTTTACTTGACTGCCTCAACGATCGGTTGCTGAACTCAGTAAGCTATCGCTAACCAAGTTCAGCATATCGCAAAGAGGGCGTGGTATATGCTGATAGGACGTGTCCGAGTCATTTGTTATATGCCAGTTGCTAAACTCCGTTTCCAACATGGCGAATAACAGCTGTGAATCAAGGTCCCCAAAGAGCAGGAACAGCTAACGTGATCAATGATACGAAAGACGAAACTTCTGACTTAATGTTCATAGCGACTGAGTGAACGCAACTGGGATATATAATTGTTGACGAGTGAGACAAAGAGATAAAACGATGCACTGAACTCGAATGTACACTATAATATACGACGTTAAACGGGCTCACCAATTTGTAGGATCAAACGAACCAAAGCGGCCGGTTAAGAATAACGCAACGAGTAAACAAGGAGTATATTGTCGACACGCGAAGTCGACGTGGCGAGCGAATAACAAGACGAAAAGATAATACAGCGGAACGACAAGCGAGCGCGCAGCGTGAGCTGTACTCTCGAGTGCGCGGTGAACTTTTCGGTTTCCCTATTCGTTCAAACGAATGTTCAAGCTCAGACAAAACTGGGAATAAAAAAGTGCACATGGCAATCGTACCTGGGACATAGTTAGCCATAAACAAATAGGGTCGCTACAGGAACCATGAACTAGTCATCCTGAAAGTTTTCTGGCCGATGTTACATGTTCAAAACTGGATCGAGGAATAACTACAAAGACCGACAGGGGATGGATTCAACAGAAGGTTCTTTGCAAAGCAGAAGTAACTCTACTTGGTGGTACAACGCTATGACTCACTCTGTTGGGAATGGATTAGTTCACTAAATCCAACTATGTAAGTGGCGCCAAGCTTCAATCAGAAGAGAATACACACCCTGTGTTTACACACCATCACACCAACTAAGATGAGAACTAGCAGAACTTGAACGGCCATAGTAAAACGGTAACAGACTTTTAGGTGGATGTTTTAGTGAAGATGAGCATTCAAATTGTGCCACTCATGAGTAGCCAGGTAGACGTATCTGTTTAACTGAAGAGACACTGAAGTGTGCCGAAGTGATATATACTGCGGGTAGACAGTCTTTGCTCTGGTATGTTTTTGCACTGGTTTAGTATGCCTATATTTTAAAATGGGAAGCTGAGATTCTATTTGTTGCGATGAGACATGATATCGAATTCCGCATCTAAGACGCGCAATACCAAGAGTCATTCGCTGTTTAGACAAAACATTTGACGCTACAAACAATTTAAGAATTACAATCTTTTGGTTGTTGGATTGCTCCTGTCTTTTGACACATTAGTCGTCTTTCAACAATCTCTCATATATTTTTGGACGTTCTCTTTCTCAATCAATTTTAGCCAAAATACCACCTTCCATAAATTGGTCATTATTTCTGCTATAACATCAAATGGGTAGTTGACACAAGAGACTATCTTATATGACTAACGAAATGAGGCGCTATGTTATAAATCAACAGCAAGAAACATCACCTAATTATGACCGCAGTTATCTGATGCGTAGGTGTGTCGGTGCGACGTACGCATTCGTACAGCGCTAGTTATTGTAGTATTCCCCTGTATTATTACACTACTTGTTCTGGTAATCTTTCCAGTTCGTCTACTCGTGGGTTGTATGGTTCTACGGTATACCTTCACAGCGTCTGCACGGTTAGGCCAGTCGATGGATAGCCATGTCCAATAATCGAAACTTCAAGTAGATGATCCGGTGCACTGATAAATGGATTGAGAATAACACAACGTTATGAGCAAGTTGTAATACTCTACGTTTCAACCACCTCGGGTGGCCTTCCTCAGGAGTGTTGTAATCGAAATCACATTAACAAAGGAACAGAGGTCACGTGAGATTTGCCGTGGTTAGGTCAATCTGCGTTGCATCTGAATTGGTTGGTCGAATCGTTTGCCGAGTAGGTGGGGTGAGATTGATGTAGATAAGATTCGTCTGTCTGGTGTTGTTTATCCATCCACGCCACACTGCAGACAGGGGTTTGCTATCATTGCGATTAACACAAGCGTGTTGTGTGTAAATGGTGAGAGCTTCAGCGCAGCAGCGCTCCGCATGGGAAGGCAGACCCTTGTGAATCACTCGAGCTTGATCAAAACTTACGTTGTGATTCTCTGACAGTGCATGTAGTGCGATGGCCGAATCCTCTCTAGCTTCTGAAGTTGGTATGCGTCTTTAGGAGGAAACCTCGTGTGCCTCTTGTGTTCAGCAACACGTACTTTCAGTTGTCTGCTTGTCTCTCCGATGTAGCTGGCATTGCAATCACCGCATTTGATTTCGTAAACACAGTCTGTCTGATCGCCCATAGAAACTGGATCTTTAGGATGCATCACCAGTCTTTCTAAGGTATTATCTAACCGAAATACGGTCCGGCTCATAACGTTGTGTTATTCTCAATCCATTTATCAATAACATGTTAAACACGACGCCCAAACTGTTTGACTTCATTCGTACTAAATTTGGTGCGGATATCTTACATCCGGTGCACTCTTGTTGATTTTTCCTAACACTCGTATTACGATTGTTTACCAGCAATATGTGCATTTAACGGATTCAGAACTTCACCAATTTTTCTAACGAACGATGATACGTGGTTTCTTTTCATGTTAGTCTTAACACTTTGAATTTGAGTATCATCATATTATCTACCATCAAGTGAGAAAGCCAATAGCTTTTTCGGTACTTCCGAGTAGACCTTTTGACTGACAATTGGGGAGGTTAATCCAAGATATACTCAAACCGTTTTTGAGATGATATGGTCTAGTCAGCCATAAACAGCAGACGACTACCGGCGTTAGTAGACTAACAAAAACAACACACTCGCTCAGATCTGTTGAACCCAATCGAAAAATACTGGCCAACTGAACAATTATCTGAAATGTGCGTCAAAGATAAATGACCTACGCTCTGAACTACCACAAGCATCAGCCGGGTGTAGATTCGGAAATTATCCGGAGACGTTGTGGACTTTGTGGTGCCTAAAGGTCGAGATGGCCATTACGTCTGAAGTGGAATTAACTGGTACGTTCATGTTTTAGTTTAGCACACCAGGTTTATCAAACGTCGACGAGACCTTCCCTTCAAAACTTCTGGAGTTTTACCAGCAGTCAATCACTCACAGGTGTCCACCTCAACAAAATACTTCCTACTGATTAGCCGCAACGTAGGAGAGAATTCTAATGAGTTTCGAGAAACTGATGTCGATAAGTCCCTTGGTCGTACTTCGTACCTTACTTGAAACGTTAGGAGTCAACAAATGCAAACATATCCACCTGGCCGACAAGCAAAAACCTCTCTTATTTCCCACTATGCATGCCGCTCTTCATATAGACCCAGCACTTTTAGCGTATGTTCCAGCCCAACAGTCTTTTGGTTTACTGTCAAACGTACGCTTAGATTTCGTCATTACAGATGTTAGTTCACTTTCAATCATGTTCCGTACGTTAATGATAATAGACACCATGTTCAGCTAACATTCTGTTCGCCAAAGCGAATGAGTCCACATCATTCACTGAGATGCTGTTTATACACTTGAGTAGGATGCGTGTTCACGTGAGTCATCGCGGTTGGGGGATTTAGTCACTACTTAAGCTCAAGTTCACAGCTACATAGAAAATTGTTGGTCACTACAGGGCCTAACACGTTAAACTGTCCTCTCAGAAAACCTACAGTCGTGAAGCAAACCATTCACACGGTTCTGATGAGGATTAATGGGATTGGCCGTTAAGTTGTCTCGATCGGGTGCAAAAGATCGAGTATACAACGGTCTACTTTTATTTTAAGTACGTTGGGAACACAAACAAGACTAGTTTGGAGTCCACCGTTAAGTCTTTAGGTAGGCGGTCAGAAACCTTGAAACCCTTGCGTAGGCTACCTCACAGTTTAATCTTCTTTAAGTGGGAGACTGTACACCATTACTGCCGACGTCAGTGTCTATCATATGCATCGTCTCGCATGTCCCGATGTAGCTAAAATGGTGTCTATTATGGTAATTGATCCAATCATCTTACACATTGTCAAAACGTCTACTAAACCTCTTGGAAGAACGCGGTTTGTTTCTCATCGCCTCAGATAACGTCCTTCAAAATAATTATCAATATATCTTGTAACACGGTCAGAAACGTTGTTGAAACTGCATCAGCATTCAATAAACGGGATTTGATATTATGGTTCCATAAGACAGGCTGTAGAAGTGAGAACTGTCTCATGGTTAACTTGCACTATCCCGCTCTCTGTGCCTGATCTTGTTTTGAAAACTGGCCAATCTCTTGATGAGAAAGAGTTAATGATATCCTTTTGTCTACAGATAAAATTTACGTGACACGTGTTGCGGCGGATTTGATCCTTTTGGATGAAAGTCAATTCAGAACATCCCGAACATTTGCTGGACCCGAACTAGCTGCGGATGCTTTGCCCCCAGAAGCAGAAAGCCGAAATATGTTAATAATGCCGGCTACTGTGCTTTTCGAAAGTAGTCTATCTTTTTAACTACAGTGTTTCATAGTCTTTATGGAAGATGACAAGTTGTCCGCTTATATTGAAATACAGTCTCTTGCTGTATATATCATAGCAAAATCGCCCAAATATTGGCTGCTTCAATCAAACTGTGTAATCATTCTACGATAAAGGGTGTACAGTTGAGTGATCCGTGTTAGTAATATTTAAATATGAAAGCCCACTAATCTGACACTAACTTATGATACGAGGCAAGATGAGCTCTGGATTCAGTGTCTATACGACAATTGTGTAAAGCTCCCTTGTGCAAGCTGTATTTCTTTGATGGTAACCTGGCAGATATAAATGATAAATATTCACATATTATCACTTATGCTCATAAGTGGGTGACGTTGAGTTTAGACGATGTAATTAATTTCTGTCCATTGTGAAATGATTCACATAGTCAACAACCTTTCAGTCTCATGAAAACGTGGGCCAGAGCTCGGAAACTTGTATGTGGCAGTAATAACCATCACATGGTATCAATACCAAAAACGGAACTGATCATCTCCTCGAAAGAAAACTGTTGTAAACATCATCATCATCATAGACAGCAATATATCAGTGTGAACTACTGATCTGTGAGGGAATAACATTCAGTTCATTGGGGGGATTTTCACAGCGAAGCGTGTGTCAGGTCGTGTTGTTATTCAGTTTGCTGCGTAGCACTGATATGTTCGGTGGTTCCTCAGTATTCTGATGGTTAAATGTTAACGATCAAGATGTTCACCGAGAAACTGACAAAGTTATGTTTATCCAAGGGTTGACAGAACCAAAATTGGAAGTAATAGCAGTAATGGATTTGGTGACCATGTCGTGAGCTAAACGAAATGGCAGATCTACTAACTTCGTAATGTCATACTTTGAAAACTGATAAGATGTTATATTTTATACTCATTTTGGGGAATTCAGTGGAACGTGTTCGAAAGGTAATTGGTAAATACACTTTTACGACAAGGGTAGCAGGCTAATTCGTGAACGTGCGTCAACCACGGTAGACGTTGCATGTTCAGGAGGGAAACAAACGAAGTAGTCAGTTTCAGGCGGTCAATTTAGAAGTTGCAAGTTGGCTAAGAGAGTAAAATTGCGGCTGTAAGACTTGACTGTTGCAGATCGACCGTACCAACTGTGAATGTGCCCGAATGACGGCCAGCGGTTCGCTTGAATTAACTGAGTATTCTTTAGGCAATTTTGCAATAAGTTATTTGTCATGTTTTGATGTACCTACCGAGTAATTAGCAACTGACTTAGGTGAGTTGTCACAAACGGTTGGTTCTAGTGATTATAAGGGAAGTGACGACAAAACCGTTCCTGTTCTTATAATCTCTACATCATCAAGCGTGTCAGAGAAGTAAACCCATAATCAGTCAGTAGGTGTCAGCAGGGTTGATCACCAGAGAAAAGTAGTCCTGTGCTAATGAGACCAAGTAAGCTGGAAACACGTGTCTCTCACTTTAGTGTTATCCATTGAAACGAAGTGTTTGCAGAAACCTCCCACATCTTCTGGGCCATGATGAATGCTTGACAGTTTGCAGACAAACCACGAATTGTATGAGGAGAAACGCGTAGCAAACAAGCTCGTTTTCGGTGTTTCATCATCAGGCTAAATACAACACATTTATATGGGTTCGATGGGGTGGTAGATAACATCACTGAGGCGAGAGATGTCAGTCAACAGTTTCTGTCTGTTTGAGTCATGAGACTTAATTAAATACTACTAGTCAGGTGGGTTGTACGAAATCTGCGAGAGGTGGGTAGTCTGTAGAGTAGGAATTACAATGGCTACTGGTCTAATTCTTTCAAAAGTTGCAGAATCTATCAGACCCTTCTGCTTCATACATCTAAGTGTTTTTGTTAGTGACTTCTCAATAACTGTTGTTATGTTCTTCTCGTTTTCTATACTAACAAATTTGGTTTTATCTCCCAACAGTGCGTTCGTTCTACTTAAGTAATCGATGTTATCTAAGATGACGATTCCAGCGCCTTTGTCAGGGTCTAGATATTATTATATTCTCATTCTGTCTTAGAGATTTCAGTGCAGCCAAGTGCTCCCTTTGTCAATAGGTTTCTAGCCATTGATTTTCGGGTCAGATACTGATAACAAGACGTTGAACGTCTCAGCATTAACAGTTAATGATGGTTGGAGATCACTCAATTGATCATAAAAGGGTTCGTAAGTCTAACGGCTTAACTCTATTATCAGAACAATAGAATTTCAGTTCTAACGATAATACTTTGAGAGCAACTTTATTCATAAGCAAAGTAGAAAAATTGTGCACGTGCCGCTTAAGATTTTTCAGAAATTCAGCCTTAGGTTCGATTGGGTTGAGTTGCTTTTGCAGTCTTAATGTCTTCTTTTCTCGTCTTTCGGCCATAATCTGATGGACATAATTTTCGAACTCATTTGCTTCATTAGGCGTTAATTGTGTTAGTATCCCCTCAGCGACCGTCCGTTTGTGGTCTAGGTCATATATTCTGCTCAGCCACTTGTCATCTTCGTGTAGTCAGATGCTGTAATGAAGTTCTCGTAACGTTATTGCAATCTCATCTAAGAATGTTATATCGATTTCGATCCACGTAAAAGAAGAGTGATTGCTAGCAAAAACTAAAAAGGATTAACCTCGTTTGGCCCTAACCAAAAAAGCGATACGATTACATCACCAAATCTTCTGCAAAGATAATATATCCGGCTTCGCAATCATTGACTTTAAATAAATCTCAATGGTGAATAAATTAACGTAAGATAATGCAGACGAATTAACATTAACATAATTTGAAAAAATGTGCGAAATGATACGTAGGTGTTTCTAAACTGTTCCTTAGGTTAACTGTTGTGTTCACTAGTTAGTTTGCCAAACTTTAGCAAAACTGTTTTATTTTTCGGAAGTCCTTGTTGCTTAGATAATGGTATTAACATTCGGCTTTCTTCTCACAGTTATTTTGATATCTTAACTGGAAATTGATTCTCTAACCGATGCTAGTAATAACGTTACTGAAAGTGTCAGAATTTTGGTTACCTGCCACCAGTTTATGACTGAACACCATATATGTATCTTTTATTCTTTTAAATTGAGATACTTGTCAACAGCCTATGAACTCCACTTCTAAGGCAGAGATCAACGGCGAGTTAAACTGTCTGCTGGCTTTATTGCGACAACGGAATAACGTTGAAGCCGCTTGGAACAGCTGAAAAATAAATAAATATTATTTTCTGTTTGACCTAGGAAATGAAATAAGTATCTGTAACTTATGTGACGTATCCACAACGCGTCCTCAGAAAATGACTATTTCGGAGCGTTCGTCATCAGAGACATGAGGTAAGCAGTAACTACATGAAAATCCAGTACCGGTACAAAGAACTCTGTTTCGCTCTTACCATTCTTTGAAAGAAACAAACGCGGGAAATTATTGAAACCACGCTTATCGGGACGAGAGAACGCAACTCAAGAATCACCATTTGAGATTGAGTAGGCGTATTTTCAACGCGTTTGTTTAAATTGTTTGCTCCGTACGATTTCTCCTTTAACGTTAGGCACACAGGATATATAACTATACGTTTACAGAGGAAAAATCGTCACCAACCATTACAAGACGCTTCAAGATGAAGATAACACCTGGCATTTTGAAAGCGTTAAATTGAGGCATCCGATAAAAAGCGATGTCATCAATTAAATTAACGTTGACTGTGGTTAAAACGACCATTATCTACGATTTGAAAGAACATTTGTGCAAGATATCTTCCAATTCTCCCGTGATGCAAGAATATACCCTTGTTACGAATTGTGACAGTTTTCTTTTAGCACCAAACCAACCGAAGAATATGATATTATCCAAAATTCACACGTAATAATGCATGGTTTCTCGTATTTGTAGCCTACCTGATATGTAATTCACATCCAACTTGCTAGTAAACTGATGTCTGTACATTTACCGGGAGACCGTTTGTGCACTACTCAAAGTATGCACTACAGCATACCGCAATAACCTTAACAAAGAAGAAGGTTTAACTGATCATCCAACAACTCATATGATATCGTTGAAATCTCATAGTGAAACTTAATCAATACACGTCAAACACACGTCTCACTTACAAAATGTATACAACCACAACCTTACTCCCTGTCCCACAAATCAGTTTGACGCGCGCTTGACAAGCAAAATCGTTTTCTTTTCAAAGACCGTGTGATTCACACTTCTCTACCCCTTGATTCGCACGTTTAATTCTCCAGTATTATCTACTGATCACAAAGCTGATCCACAAATATATGCGTCAGTGAACCGTTATTTGTTTAACGCTTATGTATATGTATATCAGTGTTTGTATGTTCTGACTGGTTAATGTTTAGCAAATGTTTCTATGGTACCATCGGCCACTTTCCACAAATGACTATCAGAAGTTATGCATTCGAATCACGTTGTCTACCGTTTCTACACCGTCTGCCGTGTGGTGTGGGTAAACGCCACAAACGCTAAATTTTCTTGTAACTTGTGATTTTGAATATGAAAAGAATGGAAGGATAATGTAATATCTTATCTTGGAATATTGTAAGCTATTCTTGAAAAGTATCTGTCACTGGCCTTGCTAGTTATCTGATGTTTTATGTAGTTTGAAAATGAAACGTGGCTCATTGCGCCAAACATCTATTCCCATTATGGTTGTGTGAGTACTACTTGTTCTATGCGATGGGTTACACCATTACGTAATTTCGGAACAATGAAATAATTGCATTCAGAAGTAAATAAGCAAAACTGAATCTCGTTCATGATTGATTATAGCTTCCGCAATCAAATTAGCTTTACAATCAAGTACTGTAGGCCTCGTCTCACCTAAGGTTGTGCAATCTATGCCATATTGACTCAGTTTTTACGACTACCATTTTGGCGCGGCGTTCTGGTCGTCCACTACCGCATTGATCCTGCAGCGTACGTACAGAGAACGTCTTTTGTCTCCCGGCTTGCTTCAGTTTGGACTCCGTGTTTCCAGGACTTGCGTGAGCATTACCTGCTCTAGAATTGATGCTGAGGTGATCAGTAGGAGAGGAGAAGAAGTAAGGTTTGGCAGTAGCGTATTTTCGCCCATCCACCCTACTACAAACAACAGATAGGATGACCCGGTTTGTTTTGCGTGACGGCCGATGCAGCAAGTTATTTGGTTTGCGCTGTGTTATCGTGGTTTATGTGGGTTTTTGGTTCTGTCAGGAGGGCCAGACCTAGACAGGTGGGCGATTATGGCCTTCAAAAAAGGTATTTGGCTAAAAAAAACTGTATCAAAAGGCAACGGATGACACACACATACACACATAAATGCAACATCATCGACAACCAGCAACAACCAAATTGCAATAGCTACTCACAGGCTCGAGAGCCACACCCGTAAAATCAACACGCTCACGTTAAGACATAAAAAACGACATAAGACATACTTATAGACACTACTGTAGATACAAACAAGACATAAACATACACAAACAGACCGGACATAAACAAATGTCAGACAGAACCAAAACATAACACACTGGCGGCATCCACAACAAGCGCATCTGTTTTTTATCTGGCTACTCCCCGCTGGTCACTCTGACATGGGTGACCCCTCAAGGGCCAATTTCCTAGTCAGCATAGCCTGCCAGATCGAAAGAGCACATAAGCCTGATCACCACACCAAGGTAACATTAAAGTTTGTACTAACACCTGGCTGAAGAGCATAAATAGTTGGCGACATCCGTTTCGGATTAGCCTGTCTCGTTGATCGAAGTCACGGATGTCTGCACCGATCTGTCATCGCGAGTGTCTTGCGTTGCACTACTCACGTATCAGAAATCCATTGTAAGCCTGGAGGGAGTAGGACTAGAAGGCGTATGAGTGATGTCTTTGTGTCCAGCTGGCCAATGCTAATTCGCTAACTGGTTGATATTCAAACATCAACGATAACCACCGATGTAATCTAGTTAGAAAACTAGTTTGATCACCAGACCAGCAAAGAGCAGAGTCTAATGACCTTCAGTATGACCTGCTCACCTACTGGAACAAAACTATGAACATACAAAGAGTAGCTGTGATTAGGAGAAGGTAAACCGAGTTCTCGATGGTTGATCTATTTCGTTTTATTGAGTTTTACTTCTTTTCTTTCCGCCTAGTTTGCAATTGATGAAAGTGGATATCCATCTTCAGCTGACTGAATGAGTGACAAGGCGTTTTGACTTAGTAGACGACAAGATGTTCCTCTCGTTCTACCGAAAAAGGTGGCAGAACTTCCTCATTCAAAACGGTACGTTTAGTTCTAATTGACATAGACTAGTAATTTGTTTTAACCGATAGACTTCGAATCCGAGACGCTTAGTACTTAGCGTCAGGTACAGTTGCATATTGACTGCGTGTTAATGCATCGAGTAATCGTTTGGCGGGCGTAAAGCCAACGTAAGCTTTATTGAAAAGCGGTTAGCAGCAGATAGCTTACGATACTTAATGTCACCGGAACAATTGTTTCGATTGTAAAATGACCTTAAGTCATAATGAGAAAAACGCCTTGGGCTGGACTATCTGGATATTGGTGAATGAACGGACGATTACCTCCGAAGGAATGCAGAACGACAGTTGTATGTAGATGAACCTAAACGGAGGGCCAACGAAGTAATGCAAGGCATAGTTGGTGGTGGTGACACGATTGCATGTCGTTAGGATTGGGACGATCGCGTATGTGCTGGCTCTCTCCTATCAGTAAATGTGCAAATCACTCATGACCAATAGACATTTGGGAGAGGGAGAGGGCACTAGGCGAGTTAAATTTGATATTAGTATACAGTTTTAACTAGTACAAACCAACCATATATTGGAATCACTTGCACTCATAATTAGGACCCTTTACATATGGTTTATGTGCGTGTAACTGGCGTTAGTGCGGGCAGGTTATTTGTGATTTTTATGTTCGCTTGAGTACATTGACCTCTTTAACTAAGACAAGGTAACTTGGAGAAGGGTATTACTAACCATGCCTTCACCTACTCGTGGTGGAAAGAATTCACAAGAGTGTACGCGCGTTTGTGCGCAACCTTTCTGCAACATATTGGAACAGAAAAGTGCGCTTGGGAAATATGAACTGATCAATGGACATGCTGTCTGCTCACTGAACACTGTCGCTCAGTGCGTCATACGGAAAGTGGTTTTGTTATCAAGTCTATAGAACTTAGACAAAGAGCATTTCTACATTGCATCAGCGTCTGTGTTAACGATTAAGTATATGTTACCGTCCCAGTGAAAAACCTTATTAGGAATTATGAGAGTGTCAACACTAGCGGTGGTTACTTCTCAGATGCCTGGGAGCCGATGTGATAGTAATGTCCATGAAGGCGCAGTTCCAAAATTCATGATGAAACAATGTTTTATGCCTCCTGGCTCTCAGGCTTAATATTTCTGCCTGAAGACGTCTCAGGAGAGACCGCATGCAGCCGTTGTCCTAAAGAGTAATCATTGCAGTCGTTGAGCGAAGAAGGCACTTTACCGGCTTGGATAGTTAGGTGGCTGTTTCTCCTGTCGTTTGAAAGAACAAACCGAAGAAAGCTTAACTGAAATTCAGCAAATTCTACTTAACACTGAGATGATATGTATCAACCAACCACGCTGTTATTGATAATGAGACACATGTAATTCAACACGACAAGAATAACAAGTTGTTATAATGAAACACAACAGTATGGAAATGTTACATAATCCCACACTTCAAACGGAAGACAATTTTATTGTACTGTAAGAATCTTAGTGCTTTCCATGGTCAGAATAGAATAAGATATCAACTCCTTTAATCCCATGATGACATATGTGATGAAAACTCTGCTAAGGATGACTGCCTTATGCGTGGATCTGGTTCATTCGAACCGCCAACATTGATTCAGAAGATCCTCAACCGCGATACATACGTATTGTTAATACATAACTTAAAATTTCAGAATAAATTTGCTAACTTAGAACGACCTCGCTCGTGAAACATTTACTTAAAATTTCAGTACATCTCAACAATGACATATAAGCGCACAGAACTTCCAACACAGCCAGAGGGTTAATAACTAAGGTCATGAACGAAGAGAGATGTGAATGGAATAAGACTATTTATTTTTAAAACTTTGGCAAAAATTTCCTGTGTACCGCACTTTGTTTCGGATAAATACACTCATTCGAAATCAAAGAAAATGGACGAAAAAAAGCCGAACACTGGATTTCACCCTGTGTCTTGTCAACAGGGCGAATTGAAAGATCCTTCCTGCATTTCTTGAGACTAAACGAAAGATGGCTAGGACCACAGGGCTCTTTGATGAAAAACACCATAAACAAGGTCCTGTTACCCCGTTGGGTATTTAAACAGTTATATTACTGGTGAGTATTCGGTGATTTGGTTAATTTCCATTTGATCACTCACAATTGATCACAGCCTTCGCACAGCACGTTTAATGACATTGGAGATTTCGACGTGTCTTGAAAGTACTAATTGCGCGGTTAAAAGGCAGTAATTGTCTCCCACAGAGTTAATAGAGCAACCCGATCATTACTCGACAATGAAAGTGGTTGAGCGTTCACGTATGATAATTCGGTCGTGTCCTAATGTGAGGTCAATGGCACAGTGGTCAACACGGTTTTCTCATGAAAGCGTGCATCATGGGTGTTCATTTCCGGCGAAATCCGTCCTCTCAAATGCACACGATCCCTTATTTTAAATACCTCATCCAGGTCAGCATCACATGAACTATGCCCACGACTTTTGATCACCACGCCACGAATCCGCTGTCTCGGATTTTCAGGTACACACAGGACTCACACCTTATCTCCTGGTTTAGGGTTTGTAAATGTCCTAGTCCTTTGATCATAATACATATTTTACTCCAGTCTCAGTCACTGAAGGATCTGTTGGACATTTGTCTCGTCTAGTAGGTCAAAGCACAGAAACTCACATGCCACCGTCCGTCTTGTCCGCATCCTTCACCTGAACATCCACTGCGCTGCACTGTATCCAATGATCCCAGTCGGCATGTTTCTTATTTCTGAAGGCAGTAGATACAGATCTTCCCATGACTCTTGGGAAATCCGTAGCAACTTTTAGCAGCCTCAGTTACAGCATCGACCTTTTTGCTTTCGGTTACGATACCGGCCGCTTGTTTGAGGATCAAACTCCCACTCATCTACGAACGTTTTGAATTTCGTGCACACAAACTGTAGTCCGTTATCAGAGAAAAATATTTTCGGCATGCCATGGTGAACTAATTGAACACGCAGTTGGTTGAGGACTGCACCTCCGGTGGCACTATTCTGCCAGTCAATTTAGGAGTTCTGAAAAAGGTCTACTGTGACCAGGTACTATTTCCGGTCACGTGTAAATATATCGGCTAGAATTAGTTGCCGGGATCTTCCCAAAATACCCCTCTGCAACATCGTTCTCTTCAGTTGCCTTGAATAGTGCCTTCTGCAATTTTCACACGTTATTTCACTGCACACGCCTGCCCAGTTGCTCTCCGAACAGATATGTCATATGGATTTGTTTAACGAACTCCTGAAAATCATTTGGGATGACTATCCTCTCCTTTTTGCAGATTATTCCTTTTTTTCAACAGAAAGATTGCGATCCTTAAAAAATACGACCAGTTCTTCGGCTGAATTCTTCTTATCCTGTGTCCAGCCATCTTTTAACGCATCAATTATCATTTTAAGCACTTGCTCCGCTTTCGTCGCGTCCTGCAGCATCACCATCCTGCCCATCGGCATCATCTTGTAGTCCATCGATGTGGTTGTCTCGAACCAAGAATCATCCATCGCAGCACCGGGTATATAAGTGAGTGAAAGAGTATCGGCATTATGCAGTTTGTTTCCGGATTGGTCGACTAACTCACAGTCGTACTTTGTGGTCTGAGTATTGTTGTGGTCTGAGTTATAGACGTCCGGGCGCAGCTCTTGGTTACTTCTTCATTATTGCCATCAGAGGTTTGTGGCCGGTGTATATCACTTTTTTTCTCTGAATGTGTAAATGTTGAAACGTTCCAGAACGAAAACTATTGCCAGCATTTTTCCTTTTGTGCTTAACTTTGTTCCGTACCCCAAAGCCTCTGGTTTCTGCAACATATCAGTCTGTCTTGTTATAATGACACGGCTCCAAGGTCGGCCTGATTACTACCACAATGCATTACCAAAGGAAGCCCAAGGCTCTAATATTCCAGTACCCTAGCTGTCGAAACTAAACTTCTTATCACGTCATTCGCTGACTACTGGATGACAACGCCTCGAGATACGACAACCAATGCTGGATGTTGTCTGAGCTAAGAACTAGGAGCAGATAACTAATGAAAAACGTAGACACACGTAATCGTATATCAACGGGCGCGAAACATTGGAAAGCATAAAATAGGCGCTTGCAACTACAAGCTGAACTAGTCAGTGCATTAATCGTTGAAATGCGGTTACTTTATGATCGATCGCTTAGTCGAGTCTGAGCGTAATTCCGATTTCCATGGCCTACCTATTGCTAGAAATGTCAGCCGCACTTCTGTTGAGCAATATGCAACACTGACGCCAATGGACGTTAGGCAGCTTAGGTTCGGCCATTTCAGGAGTACATGAATGTGAACTCACCAACTGTCATATGCTGAGCTGCGTGAGTTCGAATCCCCCCTCTGACGCCATGTCACCTGCTGAGTTATCCAATCGATGAATCCAGAACAGCATTGGGCTGAGTGATACTAATCATTATCAGTTTATTAGAAAAAACGGCACCTTTTATGGAGGAACAACAATATTTACGATTGCTGTTGGTTGACAGGCGTTTTGCGTTTTGATTGGCCAGTTCGTTGCTACGTTCTGCGCCTTGCATCGAGCAACTCAGTCGTTTGAATCTGATACGCATTTAAACAGCAGCTGATCACCGTTTTTGATTGGTTGGCACCGACCGATTATAATTCCCTTTGCAGCAGTTTGCACGTGAACTCCGATCGGTTGAATCTTCTCCAGTCAGAACACCAATCCCGTTTAATCCCATAACTTCCCTTTCTTTTTGATAAGTCTGTCCACCTCTCGTTCTTGATGATTCATGGTTTGTATCATGAGTCTCCATTTCCGCTAAAATTCGCTCCTTCAAATAGATGCAATTTCTTCTCTTCACTACCCCGTCCACGCCAACATCGTATGACTTTTGCCTACGATCTTTATCGCCACACCACGTTTTCTTCTCACGCACAATTTTGTTCCGCAGTCGAAATACGCGGACTTCTGTAATCAATCGGTCTCTCTTGTTTAAGGCCGAACTGACTGCTGTCACAATGAATGACCATAGGGAGCTCGGGTTTGTAATGTAACAATACCGGGGCTGTCAGTTGGCTGATAAGTAGTTGGATTCCTGGGCAAAGTTTGTCTGCTGTTAGCCAACTCGTGGTTAACCTTCAACGACCTTCACCCACAACAACAGTCACGGAAGATACTCCTAAAGTCCCGATCTTATTTGGACGTGACAGATAGTCTTTACAGCTAAGTTCGCAAGTTAAAAATACTAACCAGCACCTCGACCCTATCACAAATGACTCCCTTCAGGCTGCACACCTCTTGATGTCTGGTGTATTAAGAAATCCGGCTGACCGGGATGTTAACCCGCAGGCCTGGATTAGTAGACTCCGTTGTAACCACTGAACTAGTATGACCTGTCATCCAGCGTGATGCTGAGTGACTGCGAGTGCAGTAATCTCCGACTAAGAACCACCCTCACAATTACAGCCAATTCCGTCTGGTCTGCAGAATTTCCCTATTGACTGGTAGCCCTCCCGCAAACCACACTGCCCGAATACTCAACAACGATTGCCGTAAACAACGGAGGGAGTTCGTTTACGGTTGACACACGAGGCAGAATGACCATACGATCATTCGCTGATTTGCCTCATTTTTGACGGTTTTAGCTAGCATACCTCATTTACTGCTCAAGTATGAAGATATGGAGTACGAAGTTTGATATGATAGGGTCCAACTATTAGACACAGATAAACAGCCGATATAGGAAAGTATAACGAGCATGAAACAAATGTAACAAAAATTTATTGTAAAGGTAACGTAACGCAACGACTTGATAATTACTTCGTGTACAGTGATCGAAGTAATTAAACGAATCAATTTTGACGATGGTCTGACCTTCCCTTGGTATCACCATTATAACCTTCACCTATGAGCAGTATACGCGGACACTATGACACGGACAGTCGTGATAATGGTACAGGGGTATACGATAAGAATAAAGACGACGAGTGTACAGCGAAGAAAAAAAGGAAGGAAGGTAAACAAACAAGCAAACAAGTGGGCGTTGTGAAACGAAACGGTCAACAAGTTTGTGGATACAGGCTCGCAATAACTGCAACACAAAGCTACGTTAAGCAGTGTTTGCAACCAGCGGTATGGATGGTCACGAAATTCCTAGCCAGGTAGCTGGCACCTACCACACTTACTCAACAAGACGATCAACGTTTTCGTAGCTCGTGATCACATCATGGCTTGGCCGCTTTGCATTTTCTGCCGACCATTCGCAGCCAAACTGGACAGTGCTCGGTGCGACGGCTACACCGTAGACATACGAAGCGCAAGACCCAACAGGCAAAGTCTGTGCATTTTTACCGTCTCGGTTGACATTTACGAACTTCCACATTTCTCAAGTAAGAGGAGTCCATCGCGCTGTTTACACAGTCCTATTTTCATATTGGACAACTGACGGAGAAATTGGTGGTGGAATACCGAGTGTCTGCAGGCATATTCAGCATGGATAAGGCAAGTCCTTAAACCATAGATGAGAACTGAAAACACATACGCGTCGCCAACCCTGTCCTTCATCGATGCAGAGAAACCTTCGCGACACAACCAATGCATCACATGTTTCCGTTATTCTTGGGAACACCCCGTAAGCAATAGTACAAGCTGAGAAAATGATATTATCCATATAAGTGTGACGATGTATGTATGTAGTATATGTAGGCATGTATATGTATATACGATGCTTGATATGCATTATGTGGTTACCGACTCAAGTATGAATTTGAGACGTCAAAATAAATCCCCACCGCTCGATATTTACCTCAACATATATTCACGATTTTACCCAAGCTGCACGCAACAACCAAACAGATATACATGTATGAAATATGTGGCAGGATAGGCCACATTCGATTGTGGGCTAAGCACGTGTACATAGCTCACTCTTGCATTGGTGTGTCATCTCAAATCGAGAATGCCAGGATTATTTAACTAGGCTGATATATTATCTTGAACAGAACACAAGACATACTTCAGTGTACCCTTAGCATAAGCCTAAACATTTCTTGAACAAACAAGGTCGCTATACTCATCAACTCGTGTCTGCACGTGATACTAAGTGACTATACCAAATAGGTCGGAATGTTCGTGACTGCACGGCTATTTTGGATCTTAGACAATCTGCCAAACCACATAACGTAGCTAAGAAAATGAGGCAGAAGTCACTATGAAGGATGATGAGCAAAACCGTGATATTGGCTACTACCGAAGACAAATCTTAATGTAGTACGTGTAATGGGTGTTTTAGTGCTGAATAGGTGAATGTCAACCTCGAAAATGTACTCCGACCTATTGTCACCCATGATGAAACTTCAGTGCAAACCAAACGAAATGAGAAGTTGTAAAGGACGATTAAATACTGCGCGTCTTCCAAAAATGGGTTCCTATTTTGCCTAAAGGTGGATGTCATCGAAATTCGTTAAGAATGAATAACTATGAAAAACTTATGACATTACATTCAACAAGGATCTGCGATCAAACAACGTCTACTTCGGTTTCCTCCACTGATTAGACAATGTTTGGGAGATCCGCCGAAGCTCAGACCATCTTTCTGATTATTAACTTTGCTACTGTCAAACGGGAGCTAGTAGGACAGTGTATCAGAAGTATACGCTTAATCGACCTCTTACTTCAACGGCAATGAACGGTGGCTCAAACTACAATTAGATTGTTCACACAAGGTAGTTGATCGTGTCGACCATGAAGCACGGTTGACAAATTAGACTTGGAAAGCACTGAACTAGGTAACAAGAGAATACCGAAATTCTGAATATATTCAGTCGGTTACTTTTATACGGGAGTCGATCCAGGTTGTAAGTCACGCACAGTAAGGCAAAACCAATGTAAGGGAGAAAAATTGCGCATGGACAGCACTGGATGAGCCGTTAAAATTTCAAGCAGAAGCTATATTGTACAGTCCGGAAGTTCCGAGAGTTGAACAAGAACAGAAAACCGCACATGTTGTTTTCCTATGATGCGGCGTAATACTCGTTCATTGTAGCCGAACGTTAAATGACTAAGATTAGTCAAAAGGCATGAAACAAACTTGCCCAGAAATTTTGTCTCTTTTGATTTCGCAAACGCTGAAAAGTAAGTACACACTGTTCACCAACGCTTATGTAATATCCATACAGGCTGTCCAAGTTGACAGGCTTCTTTGCGCACCATGTAGAAACAATCTACGGCATGTCATCACTGGTTCCAAAAACAAGCGTATTTGCTCAACAGTATTTCAAACGGGTTCCTTCCTTCAACTTCAAAGTCAAGAAACCTCAGTGATCCCATCTAACCAGTATTGGCTGGCTGAACCCCGATGTCCTCCACTCACATACCTCTTGGTCTTATTCTTCCGGGTGTACAGTGAATACGCGATATGTGAGTAAAACCACCAACGGTGCCGCGCGAATCATCTGCGTTCTTTGGCTTCGGTCACTCTGACAGGCTAATTTTTCAACAAATACAATCCAACCTGTTTTTTGAGACGAAAGAGGAAATCGAACAGGGTAACCTGTTCAATATTAACTTCGCTGTTTTCGTCAGAATCATTCCAGATGTGTGATCAAACCAATTCATGCAGACAAGAGATGACATCGTCATTGCGGATGACACAGGTGCCAATTAAGTCCGTCTGATATAAGACCACAAACCCCAATGTATGATCCGGAAGTTATCAAAATTTATTTTCTTACCTATAGCGGATGTATGTAATGTGGTTGTTCAGTCACTTAGCAGCTTGTAAATATATTGATTCTCTTGGTTATGAGGCCCAATTCTCACTTTCACTTGACTGGATGCGTAATTAAGATATTTGGCCTTCCTTTGCGTACAGTTTCTTCTAAAGAGAGCTGAGGTAATCTTGCGATTAAAGTAACTGTCTTCGCCTTCTTCAGGTGATTTTATGAGGTGTCATATGGTCGAAAAGAGATACCGACATGGTGAGACATTACAATCTCCTGAATACCTCGGAAATGTCTGTTAAACAGGGCACTGAAACTGAAATTATGTCGGTGTTCTTTTCTTGATTGTTTGACGGGCTTTGGAAACTCGTTGTCTTAGATCATGCAAAACAAATGATAATAGATTTTCGCTCGTAAATATCCGGGTGGTGGCGAACGTCACTTTTACTATCGTTGTTAAATGGAGAAAAACCCACTGACACATTTGTGATACACTTGGTATGTTGATTCAAAATTTGGGTATCAGAGGAGGTTTTTGGTTTACAGTGAATGACAATATTTAGCGACTTAATTTTGCTGAGATTTCAGATGATTGAAATTTAATTTTTCATACAAGGAAGCCTTGGCAACCAAAACGTCGAGCACACGTAAAATGTTATCTTTTAAAAACGCAAATAGTCTTCCTGAGGCCATCACGAATTAAATAATTCTTTCTCCACGAAAAAAAACGTGATAGCTTCGAGCGGGTTGCCGACCTACTGGGCAATCGTAAAAGTTGCCATGGTTATAAACCAGCTGGCATTTTCCCATGTATATCTTGCAAAATCCAAGGAAAACCAGAAAGATTTATAAAACGTCATGAGTTATAGTTGTGGCATTGGGCGTGGACTCTCTGAACCAATGCTGTCACACGTATTTAAAAAAATGACCAATCGGTGACTTCGGCGGAATATGTGTGAACGACGTGTGGGAATAAAATGGTCGTTATTATTTAAAGCTTCGTTTCATTTCATCTGCCTTAAAAATGTCATCGTCAGCTCACGATTACAATAGTATCCTAGACTGGCCCTACGTTGACAGTCCTTGGGATCTGTTGATTGAATGCGAATCCCTGAGATTGGGGTTGGCCGGAGCTACCTATCCAAAGTGTGTCACAACAACAGTGCTCGGGGTTTGGTCTGCATATATCACCCCTGTTGTATGTTCTATCGGTTTATTCGGTACAATCGTGGTTGTCGTTGCTCTTCTACTCCATGCTCGTCATTTGAATAGACAGCTCATCTACATAGTCTTCATGTTCAGTGCCAATGCAGGTACAAATATCTTTTTTGCATGGCTTTGGATACTCCCAGCTAAAGGGATTCCTTACGCCACAAATGGAAGAAGCTACTTCTTCTCCTTCTACATCTCGGATGCCGTGTGTTCGTTACATCGCTTCGCTTATTCATCCACCACGACAATGACATGTAATTTTCTATTGCTTGCGAGCATCGACAGATTTCTGACTATATTCTATCCTCTGAAATTTAGTCACGTTCCCCAACTCTACGGTTGGTATGCCTCTGCGTTTACCGTGTGCCTCAGTGTTCTGATGATGGTTCCAGTGGCCGTTCTGGTCACATTGCACACAGTTGGGGTAAGCTGATTTGTTGGTTTGCTCCAGATTATATTTGGATGGAATACTACCAAGTTATGTTGTCCAATTCTTCGGTCATTCAACCGATTCTGGTCGGCTTCATCAACTTGTCATTTATGCTACGCGTTTCGCGCACCACCTGATCATCAGACCACAGAGGAACCACCGTCAGCAAAATGGATCGAGCACATTTCCGCTCTTCCGTTTTGATGTTCTTCTTGTCAGCTGTCTATCTGATCTTCTCTATGCCCCAAACTATCGCTTATCTGGTCGCGTACGCGTTATCTCGAAATGGTGGAGATGTGAACACGGAAGTCCGACTGGCCTACAGCATAGCTGATTTGGGTTGGAACTTATATTTTCTGATAGAAGTTTTCAACATTGTTATTTTACTTTACTTCAGCTCTCAAGTCAGAAAGTACGTTCTCTCCTTGTTCCCGTGTTTGCCGAAAAAATTACTAGTTTCAAACGATGCAACAATTATAAGTAAGCATGATCCGGTTACTGGAGCATCCACTGATTAGCCTAAACCACACGGATTCTCATTTACTGATCCATGAGAATGCTTGACTAGTTTTTGCTCATTCCCATTAACAAAATTTCTGGTTCACACATTTTTTTCATTGTAGTATGACAATCACTAGAGAATATACCTTTCATTTTTAACACTTCATAACACACAATATTTGTTGGTTGTTGACGGTTGAATAACAAATCTAAAACAGTTCATATCCCTTCAGAAGTTTGAACGAATCTGGATATTTTACAGAATATATATCCGTCACTTAAAGTGATTTTGGTTATGCACTGTTGATTCGAAAAGTCTGGTCATTCTGGTTTCTCCAGCAGTCTCCTGGCATAATATTGTGAGCACCTGCCAGCGTTGATTTTGTCTGATCATCGTGGTAGACTTGTCCCAAATATAATATAACACCAGGGTGTGCACTTTACGCCACAACATTCTTAACTCTCGTGACGATTGTGGGCCAGTTAGTTACGACAATTGAACGCTTTCTATGGATGTAGACTTATCTTTTACTGTCACCTCACTACATATGATAATGTCTGAACAAAGTGGAGTAAGTTACAGCGTGGTCGTTAAACTGTCGGGCAACATTTTCCAGCTCTACTCCGAAAAGTGTAACCTGGTTCCTAAAGTCGTCATCGCCTAATCACGTCCCTAGTTCCCTCTTAGCCAGCGATTTCAATTAACAATTTGGGTACTAATTTGTGAGCATATGATCTGACAAAAATTCACTGTGTATTTTTATGGCATCCCACGAGATTGCTTTTCATTTTTCGTTAGGAATTTTGGTTTGTTAAAGTTGACTTAGACAACCTGAAGAAAATTTGCCGATCCAGCCTTGATTTTTCACTCATGCGTTAGAGGAAATGCAACGGAACGGTGACCCATTTTTCATTTTCGCTCCTGACAAATATATTTATAAGCTATCTATCGCAGCAAATCTTCCGAGGAAGTATACTATTGCACATCTTATTTCTTACAGGTGTCCACAGTTTTCTACCTTTACTAAAAATTCCTTTATACCAATGTTGGCTTGTAACAAACTCAAGTGAAAATAGTCCCATTTTATTTTCAAGCCCTGTACTTTTCGTCGACTTATCGTGAGAGAACCTTCATTGACCATATACATACTTGGTGATACTGTAGATCCCTATTGACACACGTTCGGTATCAGTGTGCAAAAGATGGATTCTATACATATAATCAGCTGATAAACATTAAGTTACATCTGAAGGTACAGCTCTATACCGGCGCACGTTTAACAGAATACGCTCATCGTACGGCTGACCTGTTGCAGTCAGTGGACTGCCTAACACATGAAAAAAATGTCATCATGAAAAGTAACGACATCCATTGTCTGAATGAGGTCCATACCTAGCATTGGTGTCGAATCTACTACTATAACGAAGAAGTCTATTCTTATGCTTACTGACAAGTACACTTGTTTTCCCCAACACTTGCGTTTTTGCTCCACTCCATATTCGTAGTGACGTATCAGACGCTTTTGCGTTAGACAGCCTTAGGACAACGTGCTAGTATAGCATTAAAAGATGCACCAGAATCTAATTTAATCCGCTATTCTCTGCCCTCAATAAAAAGATCGACGTAAGTCCACTTTGATCCAGACGTATCTCAAGTTTTAATTAGCATCTATCGAACCTCTGACTGCTTGTCGATCAGTCTGAAGGATGGTTACCTACAGTGCATGGTAAAATGGTCCTTCTTTCGACATTTCTTCCAGATTTCTGTCGTTCATGACCGCCGACACAAAATTGGCACTCGTGATCCGTCAACTGCGTCCAGCTCTTAAGGCTACTTATCATCTACTCCATCGCTGCTTCTCTCTCTAGTGTACGTCAATATGTTAGGCAAACCGTAATTGTCTCCGCTCCAGCAATCACTTAGTGAATGCAACGTCCTAATTGCTAGGAACTGTTCGATCAAATATCACAATGTCCTTCATACTCTTACAAAATTGCAGGTTTTAATCATCTCTTTCGCTGTCGTTACACACTGGTCAATATAACTTCCCTGATGACAGCTCCTTTGAGAAAGACGGGGAGGTCCAGCAATTTGATTTGTCCGGCCAAGACAGCATAATTTGAATTCCATGATCACTGGGCCCAGATCACTCTTGTCTTCATGACCAGAAAAGTCGGATTCATCAACAGCTGTCTGTCTCCGTCTCTAAGGCAATGCTCAAAAGTCGCCAGCCGGTAGTCTTCTGATCCTTCAGAGAGATCACTGAGCGTATCAAAGTCAGCGTACCTCTATTTACACATCCGCTAGGTTTCTGGCAACCGGCTGTTGTCCGTCACGTCTACGGCTCCAGGAAAAACGAATGCAGCTGCATCCGAAAAACTACCTCAGAATCTGCAAACACGCTTCATCTTCACGTATGACTTCATGCCGCATACTGAGCTACCAAATCGAGGAGACCAGAACAACAACGGTCTGAGCGGCACTAGGCAGCCTCGGTTTATTTGAAAACGATACTCATTTTATACAGGATCAACAGTGCTCACGATTGACGTTGAGCGACAAACGCTTCGTGTTTTGATTGGCCCGTTCGTTGATGAGTTCACATGAATTTGCCATAAGCAACTCGGCTGTACAGATCTGACATGCGTTCAAACTGTTTCAATCACTGTTCCTCGTGGACTCTCTGAACCAATGCTGTCACACGTATTTAAAAAAATGACCAATCGGTGACTTCGGCGGAATATGTGTGAACGACGTGTGGGAATAAAATGGTCGTTTATTACTTTAAAGCTTCGTTTCATTTCATCTGCCTTAAAAATGTCATCGTCAGCTCACGATTACAATAGTATCCTAGACTGGCCCTACGTTGACAGTCCTTGGGACCT
>LOND01001167.1:55094-67620 GCA_014220965.1 Paragonimus kellicotti
CTATTCGCAGCAAATCTTCCGAGGAAGTATACTATTGCACATCTTCTTATTTCTTACAGGTGTCCACAGTTTTCTACCTTTACCAAAAATTCCTTTATACCAATGTTGGCTTGTAACAAACTCAAGTGAAAATAGTCCCATTTTATTTTCAAGCCCTGTACTTTTCGTCGACTTATCGTGAGAGAACCTTCATTGACCATATACATACTTGGTGATACTGTAGATCCCTATTGACACACGTTCGGTATCAGTGTGCAAAAGATGGATTCTATACATATAATCAGCTGATAAACATTAAGTTACATCTGAAGGTACAGCTCTATACCGGCGCACGTTTAACAGAATACGCTCATCGTACGGCTGACCTGTTGCAGTCAGTGGACTGCCCTTGGATATTAATAGAGGTGGTCTAGGATTATCGAAACAGTGCACTTGGTTAATTTTAGTCATACAGTATACCTCAAGAAGACCACCCGCATCGTTTGTCGGGCTATGGATAGACGCGTTTTAGAGTATTCCATGGCGCTAAAAATGCATCATAAAAAATGTCCGTATGTCTCCAGAAACGAACAGTAGTACACCCAGAGTTATCTCTGTGGTCCTCAAAATATGATTTGAGTATAACTATTGTTATTCTACCAATTTTTCCTTTATTCCAGTTGGTGTTCGACCGCTATTTTTCTTCTTGTTTTTCTGTTGCATTCTTATTACTTTTGCCTTAGTTTGCTAGTATGGCTGCAAGAATCGGTTTTCTGTTTACGACACTTGTTGGCTGATTGATGTTTGTTGAAATTTGGGTCATTTGCTCACTCACATAATAGGAGTACACTCTCGTTTGTCTCCTCACCTTGATCCCTCGAACATCCATATTCATATATGCAACCGGGTTTAACACAAACACATCTGGAATTGAGTACTGACTAGGCAAACTGTAGTGTTTTTCCTGCACATATCCATTTTCTTTATCGAATTGGCTACCATTCCGTGTGCGTAATCGATAAGAATAAAAAGTTATTGTTCCGACATAAATCTCACCTAACAACCTGCACGTTCTCCAAATCCATACGAAGAAAACACTGCTTAAGATTCAGTGGTTAGTTTCTCATTACCAAAAAAATTTCCATTTAATAGAGTAAACGTAACCTTCAGCATCACGTGATGATCCCCAACTAAGTAGAAGAAAATAGCCGCGAAAAAGTTTAATTCACTTGAGATCAATACAACCCAAAAGTTTTAGTTATACATAGTCAACCAAACAAATACAAACGACCACTTGGTTCGGCGTAATATATACAACATTTTACAGCACTGATTCTTAGTCTGTAGTAGATTTCAATGAACATAATCACAGGTGATAGAAGATCGGAATCTTTGTAAGTTTAAATACCGGTTCGTAACACAGAAGTCCTAGTCTCACTGGGGCAGCGCTTTGATTTTTTGAAAGGGGACAAGGCACCAGGCTGATGTTGACAATCAGCCAATGCCATCTATGAAGATGTGACAACTCAGTGGACTAATGAATGGTGGAGCAAGACTGGTCACTTGGAATTTTTCTCCTGAGTCGCAAACTAAACAGAACGTCATCTCATGTATAGGATGCTGTGACAAATTAAATGTTACTATCATATCTTGGATAGATCACTTTGGTTCTCGTTACCTAACCTTGGCTTAAAGTGATTAATGCACAAACAAACTATCACTTCCAAGAACGTGTTGTGAACCGGCGAGGTTACTGAAGAAGAAAATAAAGCCCGGCTTGCAAAGTTACTACGTCTATACACTGATTCAACACTGAACACGTGGTGGTGGTTTTATAGTCTACGGCGAAGTAAACCAGGATGGTTTTGGGCATACCAATAAGTAATATATTATTTCCAATGTCATTTCACTTATCTTCAACATTGTTATGTAAAAAGAAGGTACCCGAATAAATCAAGTGAAAGTGTAAGTTGATCGGAATTTTTAATTTTTATTCAGGATCCATTTTTCAATAGACGTACTGCCAATAGCAGGTGGCCTTCAGTCACCGCTGGTTAAAACTGGGTGCATTGAATTTCGCGGATCCGGCTTATTTCGAATTGGAAACCACCCACCTTCTGTCACACACACACACCGGGGTCGGAGTGCATATTCCGACTAGGACAAGGATTTTCACTACTGATGAGTTCTAATAAGAATGAAATTTGAATCAAGTACTTCCTAACGGAGTGGGCTTGCCTAGAGGCTTATCCGAAGGTGAGGAGTGGTTGAATATAGGTTGTGTTCATTTTGAAAACAGGGTGTGTCTGCGTATAGAGGTACGACTCCCCAGCGGTCATTATGCTTTATGGAACGAAATGGTAGTGATTATTAAATTAAACAGCTACAGGTAAATGGTAGGACTTATTGCTTGTTGCAGTTACACAGTTCTCAAGGGTTACTGTGGATTCCGTTTTCCAATAAGGTGTTCATTCGTACTTTATCGGAGTTGGGGAAGTGCCGGCACATCACTTTGGTTGATGACCTAGACCTGAAGCCTTCTGAAGCCCTTGCTATAGCTTGCTGCAGTTGTTACATCTCTGTCTATGGCCGGACTTCGAAAGGTTTCCTGACAGATTAGTTTTTGTACAATCTGCGACCCAATCTGATTGTGAGTCCCACGCTTGAATTCTAAGTTGACGTACGGCTCTCATACTAGAGGACCGCTTCTGCCGTAAGCAGTGACTCACAGACCAATTATTCTCCTGTGGTATAAGCTTGTTCTGTTTGGTTTCCTCCATTCAAAGTTCGAAAGCTGGTGTTCCTTAGCTGATAGTTCCATTGGGCTTCACAAATACCGACGTTAGATTCATCAGTGTACTGACTGCCTATGAAAATAGTATCATCACATAATCTTTTATGGCACACAATATGATTCCAGCCGTCGATTTTCCGGATGATAATCTCACACTCGATGTGTGCACCGACTAAACCAACCAAGCTACGTAATTCCAAAGTTAACCTCGCTAGACCAGAAGGACTTTCTCTTCTGGTTTCACTTCAAAATGCCAAACTACTTTCTAGCTTACCGAGTATGTTCAGTGAGTGGCTCGAACAAAGTACACTTTCCGACTGCTGCGAACTGGCCAACCTAACTTCTATATACAAGAGTGGTAATTGTCGACTTGCTAATAAGTACAAGTCAGTCGCCGCTCTTCCTAGCACAGTCAGAAAGCTGGAAGTGCTTGTATATGATGTCACTTTTGACAGAACATCGCTCAATTTCCGAATCCATCTGCGGCCAATATACATAACTGCGCGCGAGGGCTTTCATTCGGCTGATACCTGGATGGCCGGTATGAAACTGCTTCAGTACTTTGTTGCGTAACACCTGTGGCACGACGACCCGGTCACCAAACATGAGACAGTCGTCGATAATGGAGAGGGAGTCACGTCTATGAAAAAACTGCCGGATATTGGAGTCCAGACTGTGTTTACTCCACCCTGTACGCACATAGTGCATCACCTTCTGTAAGACTTCGTCGTGATTCGTTGAGTTCTTGATGGCCATAGCAGTAACGGGTAGGGCTCTTATGTCGTCGAAGAGGACTTGACGAACCTCCGGTTCAATAGTGACTGACGCAATGATGGAGTCGTCAGATTCTGCTTCCTTCGAGTTGATTAGGCGTGACAAGGCATCGGCTTTGCCAAAATCAAGCGTGTTCCGGTATTGAATATTGAAAGTCATAAGCGAGTAACATTGTCGCCCAACGTTGCAGTCGGTTTGCAGTATAAACCGGAATGCCTTTCTTTGAACCGAAAATAGTCAGTAGAGGTTTGTGATCTGTGAGAAGAGTGAACCGCCTACCATACAGCATTTTGTGAAACTTCTTGACTGCGAAAATGATGGAAAGTGCCTCCTTTTCAATTTGACTATAGTTCTTCTCGGCTGGTGTCAATGATCTGGCAGCATGCGCAATGGCTTTTTCTGATCCATCTGGAAAGATATGGGAAATTACCGCTCCTATTCCAAAGTTTGACGCGTCGGATGCAACCTCTATTGGAAGAGACGGATTGAAGTGGGTCAGAAGCAAATCAGAAGTAATCATTGCTTTAACTTTCTCAAAGCTCTGTTGACATTCTATTGTCCATTTCCATTTTGAATCCTTTGTTAGAAGTCTGTTGAGTGGCCCTCTGAGTTGATGAAGTGTAGGGATAAATGCTCCATAATAGCTGACAAGTCCGAGAAAAGCACGAAGGCTGGATACATCCTTCGGTGGAGGCATCGCCTTGATTGCTTCAACACTGGCCGGATCCGGATGGCGTCCATGTTTGTCAATAATGAACCCAAGATATTTGACACTGTGGCAACATAAAAATGCATTTCTCATTCCTCAGGCGGAATCCATACTCCTTAATCCGTGACAATAACAGGTCCAATTTTTGTACCAGGTCTGCAGCATCACAGCCCATAATTATAATGTCGTCCAAATAAGCAACACAACCGGGAAGGTCGGATAGCATGGTGTCCATTATCTGCTGGAAGATTGCTGGTGCAGTTTTGATCCCGAATGGTAGTCGTGTATACTGGAACAAACCCCTATGTGTGTTAAACTGTAGATATGCGTCAGCAAGATCCAGTTTGGCAAAACATTGTCCCCCATTGAGCTTCGTAAAAAGATCTTCTGGCACTGGTAGAGGATATTCGTAATTCTTTAACGCCGCGTTCAGGCCAGTAGAAAAGTCAGCACATATTCGAACTCTGCCGTTAGCTTTCTTGACAACCACAATGGGAGCGGCCCATTCCGAGTAATTCACTGGCTGTATGATACCTTCTGCTTGCAACCGATCAAGTTCGCCGTCCACAATCGGCAGAGCAGCATACGGAACTGGTCTTTTGGGTCTGAATACTGGTTTCACTTCTGGATGTAATGTTAGGGTTGCCTTCGATTTGGTACAAAGGCCGAGGCCTGGTTCAAAAACAGACGCGTGCCGAATCTTGAGTTCTTCAATCTGACGTTGAAGTCTTTGGCGCGAAAAGCAGCGTTTCTGACTGACTGTGTATTTTCGTCTGATTACATATGCTGTTTACCGGCTGATCTAGTAATTTCAAGTCATCCATCCAATCAAGGCCTAGTAGATCTAAACCTGGGTGATCTGTGACGAAGCAACAGGTTTCGATTCGGCTGTCTCCAAACGTCACCTCACATGTTACTTCACCGGCTAGCTTCAAGGTTCCGCCAGAGGCGTTTCGAGCCGTATGATGCGTTGGAAGCAATGGAGGCCGCCCAAGCTTACGCCACGTATCGCGGGAAATCAGAGTGATATCAGAAGCTGTGTCTAACTGCAAGCGGGTATGAACACCATTAATGAACGTACTTGCGTTTGGATTCCCCGTCAGTTTTAAATGTTGCGCTGACTGCCTTCGACTTACTGGAGAAAAACTTCGGGCGCCTGTGAAAGTTTCCTTGGCCTTGGGATGGTTGCAGTAGTGCGTGACAGCATATTTCTTTGTGACCTCTCTTTCCGCATTTGTTGCATATATGACTTTTGAACGGGCAGAGACGAGCAAAATGCCATTCCTTGCAATACCAGCATGCTGATGGTGGTTTTGAATTTATTGCTGGCTGGTGACTTGTTTTTTTAATCATGTTCTTGCTGCTGACAGCATAAATCATTTCTGGAGGACCTGTTGAAGTAGTCTGCTGAATCAATGCTGTGTCGTGTTTCAGGTTGAACCAGTCGCTGACATTCTGTTGTGACACTCTGTAGAGTGATATCTGGGCACTGCTCGATTTTGTTCAAAATTCTGGTCCGAATATCTGCGTCTTGAGGTGAATGCAAACCGCATACAAAGATGAGACACTTGAATTGATCGTCCGACATGCTACGAAGTTTAGAACGTTCGCATTCCCGATTGACATTACCTGCATACTGTACCCAGTCATCGCTAGGATTCTTTGTTAATTTCAAACAGTGATAGCGAATATTAAACAACGATGATTGCTCACCGAAAATCTGTGACAGCGTCCTTGTGGTTTCCTCGAAGGTCAAATCTCTGGGATGTTTCGGCAAGATGAAGTTCACGAATCTTCGCAGTAATAGTCTGGCGTTGTTGCGCACAAACTGGTCTTCCGTTGGACAGCTCACTATGAAAAGCAACACACTGATCACTCAGCATCAATTTTATTAGTAAACCCTGCTTTTGTCCTATCCAAATTTCGTCAGCCTATTTTACATCCTATCAACGTCCCACCGGGGTGATATCGTCCAGATTGGCGAATATTAATCTACAACATGATTTTTCTCAGACCATCTTAAGTAGTACAACATACTGTTCGAAATGAAGTCGGATCATGTCAGTGATACATCTACTACAATTCAAGGTTTATCTTTTCCCTAAAGAGTCTTCCGAGTGCAACGGTTATTGTGACTGATACACTGGATATCTGGTTGTTTTAACTGGATGCACGTTGTCAGTAAGATTTGTTCAAGCAGACTACTGTCATAACTGACATGACTACCACGTGTACAGTGAAGTGCTGCTTCTTCGCTGTTTACAGTTTTTTCCAGTCCAGTTTTATTCCCTTACTTCGTGGTCTAATAAGGACGTTGTGTTAGTGACGCCGTTCTAACAGTATCTGTCCTGTCAGCAAGACTTGTTCACCTACCCAACGGCTTTGGCTAATGAGTTGTTAGGGGACCGTGTAAACGAACTGGTATGTGTTGCACAGGTCATGTGACCCAACCACTAAGCAGTATTTTGTAACCTATTTCAGGCAACCAACCAAGTACTTTTCGTGTTTTTCTATCGAATACTGACTAATGTGATAATTAATGTACTGATGTCCAATGGTGTGCCACCAGGGAAAACATTCATTTCTGGTTCTTTGCGAAATCCTCAGTGTGTCAAACTAATGTTGCCAGTGTGTACGTAATCAAAAAGGTAGTTTTTTGGTCAAATGAGTAAATACGAAACTAACGTGAGTATAAGACTGGACACGTTGTTACTGCGGGCATTCTCGTTCAGTTCACAACATTCTTGAAACGGGTTTCACCATACCTTAGGCAGACATATCAAACACTATGTGCCAGTTGATGAAAAACTGAATAAAACTGATAAAATTCTCAAGACTACCTAAAGGTTTTAATACAGTGGGTCTTACTGTATTTGTTCCCTTCCAGCTTGTGACCTATGCGTTCAAATGGAGATGTCCGTGCAAGTGACCGAGAAGCACGTGTGGTTTCATGATGACCCATTCAGTGAATGGAGAGTGAACAAAAAGCGATCCATTAGGGGCCACTTGTAGCAAACTTATTCAGTTGGCCGCGTGATATATTTCAATGGTAGACCATCAAAATGGCCGCATATACTGAATAACGTAATAACTGAGTAGCTGAATATCACGCTCCACTGAGTGAAACAACATATCAGTTATTTCTACAAAATTCCTCACCTTGGAGTTTCAGCCTAAGTTTGTAAGCTTCCTTTCAGAGCTTACATGATACAGTAAACAAACAAGAAAGATATATGCTTTATGAACCAAAGAAAATGAATGTTTAACGCAACCATACTGAGGCCGTCAGGTGTGAAATTTTAAAAAGAGAGGAGTAACCGTGGAAACCTTAAAAGCCTAGACGAAAATAAGGTGAGGATAAAAATATGACAGAATTGCGAAGAATTACCTCACCATTGACCACACCGCTGTTGAGGAAGGCCATCAGAGCTGGCTGAAACGTTGACTATTACAACCTGTTGTTATTAAAAGTACCGCATAGCGATAAGCTTGTATGCCAGTTCTAAGCCATTCAATCAAGACTACTAAGAGAATTTAAATAGCACTGGGGTGAAGAAACTGGCAGAAGGCGTGCTCATGAAGGGCAAGCACTATAAGACCATCCTGGAATTAGTGAGAAAGCTCATGCACACTACCGAAACTACAGCAGCGTTGGCCCTGCTGCCTAGTGGTGTTCACCAAACAGTGGTCTCAACTAAGGCTTGGGTGAAAAAAATACCGCGTTGAGATTAATCTCACATGTTCACTTTCCTGTTGTACTAATTCAACCCTGCGCACAGGCAAACGGTTGCGTACAGACCGCTGTACTTACATGTGCATGCAAGCACAACACGTACCTGATACAAAATGGAGTATGTAAAGTTGGTCGACACACAGAAGGGCAGAACGAATCCGAAGAATAAGGCAGCCAACAAAGCGGTATACAAACGCACAAAAACAAAACCCAAATACCGTGTAATAGTAACTTATACGAAACTTGAACTCGTCCAGACAGCGGAGAAAAAGCCGGTTTTCATCTGTCTTTCATATAGAGGTGAGGTTAACAGTGAAATAATTAGCCGTAGACTTTCAAACGCGGTCGAGAGTGCCTACCCTGCAGCGAGACTTATCGTATCGTTCGACACCTGCCCGGTACTGGTGCCACGCCTTAAGGATAGTTTGCCCAAGTTCTCTTCGTCTTTCTGTATCTACTCTCTCACCTGTTGTTGTCAAGCAGGTTACGTTGGGAGGACCACAAGGCGGCTATCGGAAAGGATTCGTGAACACCTACCGAAATGGCTTCGCAGCGGTTCGAGAAAGCCTATTTCCAGTGCGATTGGCTCCCACTTACTTGACACTGGCCATCAAATAAATCCGGATGAAGCGTTCCGAGTAATCTACAAGGTTCGTCATTCCGGCTCCAGAGCTGTCAGAGTGCGATTGTTATCAACGGCCGAGGCTATTGCTATCAGACTCCACAACCCCTGCCTGTGCCCAAAAACAATTCGTACAAACCCTCCACCTCCCCTGGCCAATCATTCCACATCCACTTGAAACCCGAGCAAGCATGAACCACTCGACACTGATGAACGCATGTCTCATGACAGGCGCGTGTAACACTCAAACACATTCACCAACACTCTCACCCACCCCCAGTAGACTGTGATCCGTACCCTCCTGTGATTTTTGATGACCTATTTGACACGTTATAATTTTCATATATAATTCGCATTTACCTTATGTAATTGTAAAAGCCTGATGAGAATTACCGAAAACAGCTGTTCGCAAAATTGACTTCTTACACGAATCAGGCGAAGGAACAATTGGAGTAAGAATGTAGATGCGAACAAACGGATTAAAGCCTGTTCCCATACAAACATTGTTGTTTTTAAAAAGTTTTCGCACGTCCGCTGACCTTTTAAACGCCCCCTTCCAGTTAATGTGGTTTATTTCGTATCAGCGCGTCCTTCTGGAGACCAATAAGGCTCAGCCTCACATAAAAAGGACCTCTGACTTCCATTTTTTTTAGCAGGGTCGATTACTAGCCTCGAACTGCAAACCAGGGTTATTCAGCTGTACATTTCTTGTTGAAGATCCACCACGCATTTGAGCCTCAAGAATGTTCTTAAAGATTCAGTTATTTATTATGATTGTATGCCTACTTTACGTTACTGAAGAAGTAAAATATATTAACTTATTATGTCGTATTTGCACTGATCTAACCACGTGAGAACGGGAAGCCCCGTCTAGGAGGAAACGTGTCGTCTCTCACGCAAGATGTTTCTTGTTTGAATGAAGCACAAAAGCTTTCTTTTCGGATTGCAAGATATTTTACTTCTATTAAGTCTCGCCGATATGAGCGTGTGACGCAACCTATGGGGCATTTTTTTGAAACATGCGCGGTTGTACTCGATGGACTCACAGCAAAATATTCAACTAATTTGGCTGCTAATAAAGACTATAAAGACCGGTCTCTCTTTTTTCTTACACGATGGTTAAATTCATTCGGTTTGCTTTAACATCTGGAAGAAATGTGACCGCAAACAACCATCTGAATCAACTTAGATCCTCCACACTGGATATGTCGAGTTAGCACGTCATAATATTATTATCTGATCTTCTTTAGAACACAGTGTGCACGCTTCTGCTCACAGAGTGCCAGTTTTCCCCAACAGCATTATTCACTCCTATAAGGTGGTGGTGGTGTTAAAAAACATTAAGGCTTCGAAACATTTTGTTGTTGAATACTTTGCATCAGCGCGGATTCCAATGAACCTGACAACTTATCGGCGTACTTTGGGACTAGCTCGAAGTGAAACCGATCATTGGTGGCTGGTTAATAGTGAACAACATGAAGCTCCCTATACTTTAAACTTATACTATCGTTAGTTTGAGCCACATTGAACAATTTGACACTGTTCACTCTTTTACGATATAATGTGTCATTTTTAGTCACTAAGATAACAGTTCTCAGCAAAGGAGGAAATGATGGACAGTTGCGTTTGTTTAAAAACTAATTTGGAAAGATGAATGAAACATAAAGTATGTCTGGATGCATTTTATGCAAATTTGATATCATAAAGTTTTCGCGCAGTGCGTAGATTGGTTCAACTTTGCCAGAATTGTTAGTAACCGGACGGTAAATTGCGTGCTTAGGTTGGCTGTTTTTCGGTAGAATTTTAACTTTAACTAAGTCATTGGAAAATAGAGTCAATATGGTAGCATTCAAGTTGTGGCGGAAAAATGAAGACTTTTGCATCTGAGACAAATCCATTTGAACAAATTCTGGCGCTTGGATAATTATAAGATTTATTGGTTTCAACATAAACGCTAGTTGTGTATAGATCAAGACAACGGTCTGCATAGGCCACGAATAATTTGGCATAATTTGTAAGTTTATCACCAGCGATAAAACCTCCGCTGTGAAATTATTCTGAAAATTCGGGAAATCACAGGGCATGTTGTGAATATAACCTCATTGTTTGGAAAAGATCTTCTGAAAAGTTTAGTTTAATCATTGAAAATATATGTAGTTTGTTTAACAGAAGTCAGGTCGTTGTTAATGAAGTTTGTCGTTTTGTTCGTCAGAACAACGAGCCTATCAAAAACTCTGGCGTAAGATATACTGTTAAGACAACTAAGTCAATGTCATTCGAATTTGTCATCATCATTATGCTGGTTACCATCTTGACCTCACCAAGCTATTCGTATTAGCATACGAACGAGACCAGGAGACCGTATTGACACACTGTTCGTGTCTGTCTAGAAACTGTGCTGTCACGGCCAAAAAGACATAACGGACCCTAAAACTTTTAAGGTGAATTTGTTCATCCCATACCCTGGAATACTTCTTATTGTGTTCCACTCGGTACTCTATCCAGGCTTGAACATAAACAGACAGGCCTGTTCTACTTACCTCAGAAATTATTTTGCCACCTATATAATGTTTCGAGACGGGCTGCCTCAATAATTGAGTGGCTCAAGGAAATCCCTATCTAGAGAGACTAGCAGAAGTTGGTAAATTCCGAGTGAATTACTGACGTCTCGGATGAGACTTAATTCTTAGCTGTAAATTACTTCACACCTCGGGACATTCACTGTCAAATCTCCTCTAACTAAGTGAGGATGGATGTATAATGAGTCATTTGATGAGTCTGCTTTATAGAATGGACGGGATTAGCTTGTAGGCAGAACTGCTTCACAGTCACGGTCTCTTCACACTGAAGTACACTGGTCATCTCTGCGGTCAAAACTGAATCATTTAGGAGTTTTAAAATTTACTCGATCAATATATGTGGAAGAGACGATCTTTACTGCAGATTTTCTAACTACCCTCCTAAGCCAGTTCTATGTCAGTAAACGCGCACATCTGACGGAATGTTGTTTCCGTTGGTTTCATTCGTCGCTGATATGATAGGAAACCAACAACTTCACTGAAGTTCGATTTTATTCAGCTCTGTCTATGTTTTCTTTTTAACTATAAACCGCTCAACAGACAGGCGGGAACACAGAAACAAGTTAATCTCATTTATAACCATTTATGAAGGCAAAAGCAAACTGGTCGCCATGCTATTTGCTTAATATGTTAATCGTGCCCTGCTATAAAAAGCTGACGAACTTTATGCTGCCTAACACAAATGTTTGTAGATGCGGCTTTAGAGGACGTTTCCCCATCAGACTTGAACTTGCAAAATTGTTGCCTACGATCGGGGTCTTACGTTCTAACTACGCCACTGTCAACCAGACCAACCAACACATACACAGCAGCTAATTGGGATTTACTTAGGAAAAACCGATGTATTTCCGTTGCAATGAGAATCGTGCAAATCATAAATGTCTGCGAGATAATTAATACCCTCATGGATTTCTGCTGACGCTGCGCAATATGTATGCAGATGTGACGGATTTTTCACTCTTATAAGTAAAGCCGTCACAAAGCTTTTCTGTGTAAAATTGTATTCAGCTTGTTCCAGCAATTATCGTTATCCCGGTCCAATTTTCAATAACTAAAGAGGTTATGAATTTCAACTCATTTCTGTCAGTTTGTTCTACGTTTATCGAAATGTCGTACCAAATCTTTTAAATAAAACTTGTGAAGGGTATGCATGAAAAACATTTTGGTGGACCCGCTTTCACAGCATTTTCGATGGGTGTCAAGAAAATCGCAATCGGTTCATCATCAGAGGTTTTTTAATCGAACAAGACCAAAAGCGCACTCACTGGGCCAAAGTTCTGCTTGGCTGAAAGTAAAGTGTTAGGCTGCACTACAAGTGCCCGGTCTGACATCTTGT
>LOND01001167.1:92863-106088 GCA_014220965.1 Paragonimus kellicotti
TGTCCAGAGTATATACACTGTACCAAGAAGTGTCTGAAGAGTACAACTGTGTCATCAACACATTCCATCCACAAATATAGTTTGCTTTTGAGCGGCAGGATTATCCGTCGAATTCGTGATTCATGTTTTGCCTGCACTGTAGTTATTCGGACGTGCTGCACTCATACGTGCTGGCTGAGTAACGGAAGGCGCAGACTGAATAATGTAATTAGATTTTCTACTCACCATCTGCGAGAAACTCCCTTCTGACAGCAGTTGATGAGTACCGGTCAGTTAGCCGGTTATCTTACCTCAACCGTTTTATTCGTCGAACATTAAGGTAACAATAGCTACTCATCATCATCATCATCATCATCATCATCATATCAGCCACTTCATATATACTGGCAGAAGGGATGGGTTACAATATAAATACATTTTATTTAACATCATCCGTCGCAAATCTAAGACAAGCACGTTACGTACATCAGATTGATACGGAAAAATAATGATTAGACAGGCAAAACTTCACACTAAATATCATGTTTTCTGGGCCACAAGATTATAAAGACCGACATCAACCACCGTTGTATATACGATGCCGGTCGGCTGGCTCGGAAAAGCATTGGAGCGCAAGATTCGGGTAGTGATTGCGCGACAGTAACTCGGATGGGTTGGAAGGATCAAACTGATGACGTGCTGTCATGGAGCGTCTAACATGCACTGACGTGGCATTTCGAGCATGTGGTTCACCGAATTGAAATACACATGTGGTGAGTTATTTCAAACAATTCAGGATGTGTCTTAACACTCAATGTGATAGATGTCTGTGTTCTGTCCACGTAGAAGACAATGAATCTGCAACTGAGCCCGTACACAACAAGGTAAGCAGCGAAGTTGGGTAAACAGCGGTGGCGATTATAAAGAACACATACTCGAATACGTTTCCATAACCGTTACTACGCACCAGCATATCTATAGTCGATTGCACTTTGTACCCGATATTGTTTTGATTGATAGACAGATCACTCGGCTGAACCAGTTAGCACAATCAAAACAGCGTTGCCTGAAACGGAATTCGAAGATACCGGCAGAATGCAAAGAAGTGGTAATACAAACTTACCAACAAGGTTTGGGTGCTCAAAACAGACGGAAGCAGGCTACAAGACTTCTATGCTCTTGAATAAATGATACACCGTGACAGTGTATAAGTATCCGGGTCATGTCTACTACAATGAATGCAAAAAGCGTTCACCGTTGTCTGTTCGACTAGTGGCGTAAGAGTGCGTGCCGTCTACTTCACGCTGATCAGCGCATTAGTCTGCCTACCTGAGATTTCAAGTTTCCAGCTAGTATTATAATGTCCGTGCATCGTGCGGTGTGTAGAAAGTTAGTGAGCTGGTGATGATAATCGTCTTCGACCGTATCTGGACTAAATCCTGTGGAGGCATATACCACGATACCAACTAACACAGCGTTTGCGCCAGACGCCTCTTGATGCTCTAACGGTGCCTCCGAGTCTGACAACGTAGAGGCGGTTGTTAACGGATGTCCAATCAAGCAGCGTTATCTCTGCGTATGCGTTTGGGACAGTTTCGACACTGGCTTGGCACACAGTTTTACCTACTGGCCACAAATGGACAAACAATTTGAGAAGCACTGCCAAAAATGCAGATCGTGTCTGTCTAGGCTGTGAACTGCACACTTTACCAGCAGCTTAAAGACCCTGGCAAAGGCTCCAAACGCATGTTCAATAGAAAACTCAGGACTGTCTTTGATATCATGATCCCGCATTCAAACAGAAGGGGAGGACGCAATGCAGAAATGGAAAGACAGTACAACCAAAGACACGGAGCTCGTGCACGGTACTTCACGATCGGGGAGCCGGTCCTTGTACGTATGTTTCAGGGACCGCTGAACTGGAGGAGAGGAATAATCGTCCGACGGCGAGGATCAGTCCTATATGAAGTGAAAGTCGGCGAAGCCACATGTGTGCGACACGCAAACCAGATTCGCCGGAACCGCGGAGATGCACTGTGCGACCAGGTAGGACCAACCGCGCAGCTCGATATACTGCTGGACACTTTCGACTTGAAGAAAGAACGACCTACCGAAACTGAACATTCGACAGAACCGACGTTACAGCCCAGGACACTGAGCACAAGTATCCATGCGGTGGAGACGACGGACGAACAGATGCATAAACCGGTCAAGCCGACCCTCGGAGGCAGTCCTATGATTGAACCCAACACTCTTCAGGGGGAGGTGTTAGGGCGTCCATTTTTTCCGTCCAAAACCGCCTCCGTCCTCGAGAGAGAGAAAAAACGATTGACTCAGCCCTACTTAGCGGAACTGTTTCAGGGTGGTCGAGCGGTGACTTTGGTTAGTTTTTTTACCCGTCCGACTTTCATTCCGCTATGCTCATTAGTGGCCCTAACTATTTTTTCTTTCGGTGACTGTTCCATTTGATGTTTCGGGAGTGTTTTGGTCACTACAACCCTATAAATACTTTGTTCTTTTTCGCCATGTGACACGTTTTTGGGGCGGAACAAAGCTTGTTTTTGCACGCGTCTTTTGGCTTGTCTTGGGAGCAGATCACGGGACAGTTGCGATAATTTTTCGGGATCGAGATTTCCGTGTTAATTAATTCAGAAGGAGGGTTACATTATTTTTGTAGCGACGAAAAATTCGGGAACGCTTGAAAATATTATATAAATGAACCACCTCGAAATTCAAACTGTCGGGATCGCGGAAATTATATTTACCTCATCCGCATTAACCCTAGACTTGGACAGTCGTGAAAGAATCTTTCAAGCCGGGTATTAATACCTACGGTGGATCAGTTGAAGATTAGAGCCGAAAGTAATTCACACACGTGATCAAATTTTAGTGAGAAGCAGTCGGTACAATGACATCCATTAAACATACGATACTCGTGTTTTGATAATTTACCGTTTGTTCCAGCAATTGCCTACAGTTGTTGAAAATGATCCGGAAAATCCGGCAGAATGATCGATCATCTGCGTTATACACAATAGCGCCAAACTAATACGCCCGGAATCAGGAGTTGTATAACAGCTGAGGAGAAAGTTCATATTAGAAGTTCAGTTAACGCGTTTTTCTAATTCGCACACAGCTGCACGCAACTATCTTTGGATATATTTTGATCAGAGGCAATCTTGCTTAGTTTTCAGTCATCCCGGCGTCATAAAACAGTCGTCACATTCAAGATTGTAAGCAATACTCCACGAATCGTCTTATGTTGGCCGGAAATTCACTGGACTTCACACTAGTATATGCTTGATAGAAAATCGATTGGCAGATGCACACAGCTTTTATCGTGTGAAGCACACTGGCTTGACATGTGCACGCGTAACCGCACAGGACGCCTCGGTTGACTTCCTGCCGATATCTGCTATCGGAGTTAAATGCAACTGTTTTTGTTGGAGGAACATCCAACTGGTTGCAACAGGTCAATCTATAGGGCGTCCGGTAGACGTTTCGAGTATGAAGCTGTCTTGATACCGGTCTGTCCGCCTCAACAACTTCGGTAACCGCAGTTCGTGAGGCAGCGCCAAGACTGTATATCATCCACTAAAAGGATAGCGGTAACCATGCAGGAATTTAAATTGACCAGTGTACAAGTTAAACTCTTTCAGAAGAAAACTTAAACGACAAACGGAAGAACTTAACCTGTCTATCCTAAAGGTGTTTGCTTATTAACAATTCGCAATCGAACGTCGACCATATCGCTTTCAAGAGGTTTTTTTTTCAATTGTCTGGACATGTGATCGTGATCAGGTGCACGTCCCCTTAAGATTTTGCAGCGCGCCGACATACATATTGTCAATCGCATATATATTCATATATATAAGAAACCGGTTAATAAAAACAGGCTTAAAAACAGATTGTTTGAATGCTCATTGTTTTTGACTAAATGGTACACTGTGAAACTGTACATGCATCTGGAGTCATTTCGTCACTGACATTTTCTGCTACCTTGGCGTGGTGGTCAGGCTTGTGTGCTGTTTTGATCCGGCGGGCTGTGCTGACTGCGACTTTGGTCCTTGCAGGTTCAACCATGTCAGATTGGCCAAAGGGGAGCAGCCAGACAAAAGGCAGATGCGTTCGGTGGTGTTCTGTTTTGTTTCTGTTCGAGGGTTGTTCTTGTTTGGTCTTATTTTGTGTGTATGTGGATTAATTTTGTCTATACAATATTTTTGATCCTCTGATCCTCTGCTGAATTCCTTTGGTTATGACTGTCGAGCCTGTTTTAGTTGATGGATGCTGTTGTGCGTGTATGTGTATCTCCGGATCCTTAAAATCTCTAGGTATATGGCTTCTGAGTCTACGTGTAGCTAATGCCACTTGGTTGCTATTCGTGGTCAGTGTCGATGTGGCTGCGTGTGTGCATGTGTATATCACCTGCTGCCTTGCGGTACAGGCTTTTGAGCCAAAGGCTTTGGTTGAGGGCCCTAATCGCTCTCCTGTCTAGGTCTGGGCGTCCTGACAGTATCCATAGCCCAAGTAAACCATGATATCACAACGTAACCCGAATAACACAATGCGTCGACCGTCACGCAGGGTAAACCGGACCGCTCTATGTGCTGAACATGGCAGCGGAACGTGCGCTATCTGAACCATTTCCATTTGCAATGTCTAAGACGCATCTTGGGTATTCGGTGGTCGGACATGGTTCCGAACACTGAGGTATTGCGGCGAGCGGACATGAACGGGATGGAAGCCATGTTGATGCTGAATCAGCTTCGTTGGCTGGGTCACGTCCGTCGGATGGGCGATGACCGTATTCCGAAGCAGCTTCTGTATGGACAACTGAAATCAGGTAAGCGAAATCCTGGTGGTCAAAAGCGGAGATACCAAATACCAAGTTAGTCTTTCCCGCTGTAACATTGATTTTAGATGGGAAGAACTGGCATCGAACCGGACAGAGTGAAGAAACACGATCTTAATGGGCGTCCGAAGGTTCAATGAACAATTATTGCGCGGCCGTGAACGTAAGCGCGCGGTACGCAAGAGGAACCATCGGTGCCATAGGTCGTGGTGACATGACTATATGGCGTTGCGATGTGTGCGGCCGTGAATGCGCTGGCCGTTTCGGATTAGTAGGTCATCAGCGTACCATAGTACGCAGTCGGCGAAGAGACAACGAGTACATTAGGGTCAAGTAGGTTATATCAGTTATATTCGTTTTTCTTACATATATCAACCAACGACTAACGTCGTTCAGAACGCACACGCAGCCTTCTCAGAAACTTGTGTGTAATCGGTTTTAAAAATTTTATTCTTCAGATTTAATGGTATATTGAATATGTGGAGTGTGCCTCGGGTAACATTTTACACATCATCCTTCTCGGTTCAAATGTCGTCATTACGATCACTCCCCCTCTTTGTATCCGCGAGAAAAGTGTGTCCATTTCGTGTTAGGCAATCAGTTGGAAAAACAGCCCTGGCGGGTTGAGTACAAAGGCCTCACTAACATATATGTTGGTCTAATTTCTCCGGGTTTACAACGGATACGCGATGTGGCTGGACCTGCAAGTTGTGTGGCGGAAGGCACTTCAGATGATGCATAACAGCAGATGTCGATTAACTTTTGTGACTGTGAGGCTAAACCGTGTGAGCTCCCGCCAGCCATATGAACAACATGTTCAAAATAACGACTGGTGAAAGCAATCGATCTTTCGAAATAACACAAGATGCCCTGGTTCCGCATTGAAGAGAGAATGTCAATAGTAGGGCCCATTCATCACAATACTATCAGAGGAGATATTGCGATCGACTAACACTAGGGAAGATTCATCCGTGTTGCATGGTCATACATCTGAATACCAACATGGGCGCATGAAGCCAATAGGCGCAGATACACCACGGATGAGGGATGCACCAAAAATTCACAAGGATGGACTATCTCTGAGATCAATTTCATTTATGAACAATCATAAACTTACTCAATGGCTAGTTGGCATTCTGGATCCCGTTTGTGAATTGTTATTCCTCATTGCCGAAAGGATACTTCTGAACTAACAAAGACGTTAGGAAACGTGTTGGTGAGTTCTCAAACCATATATTCTATCGTCGTCGTGTTCTATCTCACAAATGTTACTCTTCGCAAGACAGTTGAATAATCATTTAGTTTTATCTCTAAGCCTAATTGTGCTATAGGTATTCCACTTGGATATCTCATGGATCTCATCTTGCTGTTCACATAAAACACTAGCTTTAGTGTTAATGGGACTTTCTTATAGACAAGTAGACGGAGTGGCTAAGGGTAGTGTACTAGTTCCAATATTAGCTGACATTTTCTCGGGAATGATCGAACGACAAGTCCCAGGTAATATTGCCAAAGTCAAATTTTTCAAACGGTATTTTGATGGTATTTTTGATTTTTAGTAATGTTGATCATTTGGATTTGTTTTTAATCTCTTAGTCTATCCATCCGAACCTATCCTTGTCTCACGAAAGGAATCAAACGATAGTTTAGCTTTCTTAGATATACTCATCACCAGGCGTGAGGATGGGACATTACAGCGATCGGCCCATCGTAAAGCAACATGAAGCGGGCAATATCTTCACTTCTCCAGCTTTACCCCCAATGGCGTATAAGCATAGTTTAGTCAAGACCCTATTTCCTGGAGCCAGGCGGATTTACATCCCGGATAAGCTGCAGACAGAACAAGATACGCTAAGAAAAACGTTACTGGCAAATGTATATCTCGGGAAATGTATAGAGGCACACAGCAAAGTGGACAAGTGCAATGCGTCAGTTCAAACAGAAGGTTGTATTTCTATTTCTGTGATCATTTGGTTAATGACGTCAAGCACAATTAAAATCTGCCCCCATCTCGTAGGTATGCGGCTGCCAATTACGTTCAGTTCAAACCACCAAAGGAACAGTTTTTCTAAATCACGAACACAGTTTGTCCAACTATTCCGTCTCTCACGTTGTCTACCAGTTAACATGGGAATAACAAGTCGACTACTATCGCAGCGAGTAGCGGAACACGTCTCGAAGTGGTTGAAGCAACTGATCTCACAACCACCGCAAACCGGTGAATCCGCTTGTCTGAAAACCCGCATCATCGATTGCTGAACTCCTCATGATAACAGGTCAACAAGTTGACCTATTTGGCTCGTTTAATCCACAATCAGAAATCGAAGCCATTGGCCTTTAGCAAAGCTTTGTTGATCACAACTCACCAGCCAGCGCTATGTGCACAAAAGTGGTTGAAGCAATCCCATAGGTTGCCGTGGTGCTGGTGGCATGATACTAGGTGTGAATGTATGCGTGTCCATACCCTATCTCTAATTGTCTGTTGTATATAACCTGCATGTTTTACGTTTGCGACTGATGAGAGTAAACGAAATGTTAACATATCGCAACACACGTCTTCCTTTTGCCCTGATAAAGTTGTTAACGGGATCAATGTGATCAATGTGAACGTTAAGGGTCATTTGAAGTGTCAAATAGCTTTTCGTGATTCAAGATCATCCATTCAGCGGGGCGTAATCGACGGCGCCAATAACGCTGAGTCGAACGGTTGGGTTAATAAGGGTATTTTCCCAGTCTAGAAATGGTCGGAAAAAGCAATCAAAATGATTGGGGTTTATGCTGTACTGTTGACAAGTCAGCAATAGAAGTGCACTGTCATATTGAATGTGAATTGACAGAAAAAGCATCCAAAATGGAATCGCCTAAATAGTGTTCAGAAAATCAGCATATTAAAACAATCGGGTATAGATGAAGGCAAGAGAATGTTAAACAATATCAAACGAGAAAGTTCTAGTAATCATGTAGTGATAGTTTTAAGAACGATAAGGAAGCAGACGTTTTAACTGTGCAGTCATGATACAAAATTCATCATGATTGACCACTCCACACAGCAAGAGGTAAAATGTAAGCGAATCCAAGATCGACTCTGTACAAACAAAGCAAACATGCCTGAACGCATTCGACGTTCCGCGTCATACCAAACAATAGAACGACAGACGCATCAAACGAACTTCAACGAATTCAAAGTGATTAGTTACAGTCCCATTTCAGAATGTTGCCCTGGTGAAATATACATGCTTGCTCCGTCAACAAGTGAATCATCAATTGAACAATTGAAAGTGTGATTTCGTAAGTAAGCTGTTACCCGTTGCAGTTGAAATGATTTACCATGAAGTCATTTACACCCACCGTCAAATTGCTGATGAGCTCGAAGTTGAGTTGAAAGTTGGAGGAGACAAACAGGAGCGCGTTGAAAGTGACGGTAGAATGATCGACGAATGTCAACTAGACATCATGTGAACGCTGGCTACGTAGATGTTCAAGCAAAAGCAAGCTGTTTCATTTATTCTACACACGTAGTCACTGATTTCACACACGTTTGCACAAGCATAACGACTGTTGCAGAGGCCAAAACAGTTCACATGAAAGTTGATTGTCAGATTCGTGCGGGCTGAACGCTGCAAACCACCCTTTGTACGTTTCTGTCCAACAGCATGGAGTGCTTAATCAAATGGAAGATAGATGAACGGATGACTCACGAACGTTTAGTGAGTGTCTTCCACGTAATCAATGACGAGAAACAAGTGGACGCACCTGAAACCGGAGAGATCCGTAAGCGAAAACCACGAACTTACAGGCCTCGTCCGTGGGTGCTCAGTGTTGTCAACAGACCTCGCACCATTTTGTCCAGTCAAATATGGCTGACAAAATTGTGACCATTTACAAGAAAAATATATGTTGTCTTTAGGGTTACGTCTAGATTGAACCGGTGTATGAAGTATTGAGTTCATCGGCAAGCAACTTATCCATAAATTGATTCCACCATTACCGGTATTGACTGGAAGGCCTCTGTGAAACCGACGCGTTTTTGCCCAGATACAGTCAATGCACAACATTTGAGACAGTAGAATACACCGTAAGTTCAGTTGTTAGATTGACCATAAGGACCGGGCAATCGTACCGAAAAAACTATATATCATCTACCCACACCAGTCAGTGATCCACAATACGCGATTTCTCTGTTTCATGTGAACACCGTCAGATATAGAGTAGTGTGAGCACACACGACAGGTTACACTCTTGCGTATTTGTCCACAAACTGCTTGAACGGGTAGAGTACAATTTCAAACGTGATCAATAGGCGATTGAAATACACTGTTCATATGCACTTACAAAGTTTGCTTGTGATTGAACGCGAGTAATCTGGGATTTGGAATAGGGATAGACATAGTTCTGGACACCGGTGACCATGTACCAGTTGATGAGCACGTCTGTCACACTTGCGCATACACCAACGGAATCCACTACACCCCAGTTGACCGTGATCCATCCTTATATGTGTCATTTACTGGTCCATATGCATTATCTACATTTTCTCATGTAATTCAAATGCACGTAGCTGCAAAATTCTGATACGAACTAACGGACACTACCGATTATTCGGTTGACTTTTCAGGACATCCTGGAACGTGGAGGGATTAAATCCATCCTTCGATTTATTTGGAACTGATCTCTCAGAACAATACTGCCAGGTTGTGTCTGTTATGACACAAATGTTCGGTTAAGTAAACATATTACGAAGCTGATTGTCTCCGATATAAGCCGGAACTCGGACGCGAAATGCACACAGGCTCAGATTCGCAAACACATGCCCATTAATTGTGTTCATTCAAGTTGTGCATACGTCGCTCAGTTATTTGGCAAACTCTCACCGAACTTGCTGTTACGTCTGGATCTACTACGATGCGTGTACATACATGGTGGAGTTCGCCGATGAGGGCAAACACTAGAGAACCTTGGCTATAGAAAAAGCGTGAAGTGGACCTCGGATTTGGCTGGCAAATGCGTGTGCCACCACTTCGTTAGGATTGGGAGTTGATTAAACACGTGGCGATGACCTACTTTCGTGAAACTGATGGAATGTGTGCGTTAAAATGTGGCCAGGAAGTTCATGTATCTGTAGGCGCGCTCGGCTAAATGAGTTGCTAACACTAATTTATGGGTGAGCGAGGTCTCACGTTTAGTGACTGAAGGATGGGGATCGATAACCTAAAGCTTGTTAATAGTAAGCAGATTCGCGACTTGAAAAGATGTGTTATGCCTCTCACTTACGAATCCTTCGATTGTGTTTACGAATCCGTTGGCCCTGAAGCGAAACTAGTTACTATACACGTTAGATTGCTCATGCTGAGGTTCTTCGGCCTGTTTGCACCGATTCACGCAAATCGCTTGATACAGTAATTCTTTTACGCAAGGTATAGTTTCCGTATTTTCACTTGGTTACGTTGTTGACATCGTTTCATTCGTGTATATTCCTGTATCTTTGGGACGTGATACACATTGTTTACTGCAATGTGTCAGTTCCCCAGTGGTTAAGGGTTTTCATTATTACTAGAAGTTTTACATTAACGCAAGCCCTTGACATTCAAACTGTATCCATTTATTGTATGTGAAATGGATTACGTTGTTTTGGCAAGAGATTTGCTGACAGATTACTCAACTTGTTACCTAATCACGTCACGTTACAGACTCCCATCTGACTTACTTGGCAAAGCGACACATTTTTCACGACAGAGCATCGCCGTTAACTATGCTATGAAGCGATTTGAGCACAACATCAAGCGAGTTGTGCTTGGGTTGGCTAGCGTATTCATACTCAGTTTGGAGTCACATGTATGCCACTTTTAATTGCTGATATGCATTTTCAATATTCATGTGACTTGATAGACGCAAACTTGCGGGGACGTACTGCGTTCGCATCGTGACCAGGATATAGAAGACAATTGCGTTGATTGGTCCTAGTTTATGTTAGTTGACTGGTCCAGTTGGATTTGTGGTTGAAGAGACCTGATGACTAATGCCGGATCTTGTTGATTTGCTTCGAACATCATTCATGCATGGTCGCCGTTTTTGTGCTCACCGGACTCACTTTGAAAAGGCTCAATAGACCTGAGTTTGTTCCTTGCTAGAGCTGGTAATTTGTGCATATGCTAGATACCATGGAGATATGAAATCCGGACTGGAGTTTCATGGGGTAACTGTATTGCACACTGCACCTGTGACCCCAATTTGGGCAGAATTGATGTAACATATCTGAAAGCGCAACGGTCTTAATAGTTGAGTACTGTTTAGATAACGTTAACTTCTTTTGGGATATACCGTATCTGACTTTTACATCGTGAAGTCTATATGTGATTTTCAGTGTTTAATCTTGTTTGAAGATGCTCCATTTCTCTTATTTGTCTCAGTAATGGTATTACCTATTGACGACACACATTCGGGCCATGAAGATTTTTGTCGCATTTGAACAAAGCAAGTCGGTGTGAGTCAATAGCTGTTTCACAGAGAGTTACTACACCATGTGTCTTAATCCTTGAAAATGGAAGAATCGAATAATTCGAGACGATCACCTTTTTATCAGATTCATTAATTGAACAATATCCTCAGTCAGCGTCACGGAGATATGTGCGTGCAACAGACTAAATACGGTTTAAACTACTCACCGTATTGACGTAACACATGAGATACACTGATTGGCTCCGGATTAAAGCACACGAATCGGATTAACTCCATGATGCAGTCGTTCTGTTTTTCTTTATACACTGTTAACCATGTCACATATCGCACGTAAACTGGAATAGACAAAAATAATCTTTCAATCTATGTTAGATAGCCCAGTGTGGAGAAGAACACAAACTTCCTGCTCCCACGAACCTGATGCTCTGTTATAACGTACGTACTCGACCGCTCGCAGTATTGTGTTTTGAGAGATCAGTTCCAAATAAATCGAAGGATGGATTTAATCCCTCCACGTTCCAGGATGTCCTGAAAAGTCAACCGAATAATCGGTAGTGTCCGTTAGTTCGTATCAGAATTTTGCAGCTACGTGCATTTGAATTACATGAGAAAATGTAGATAATGCATATGGACCAGTAAATGACACATATAAGGATGGATCACGGTCAACTGGGGTGTAGTGGATTCCGTTGGTGTATGCGCAAGTGTGACAGACGTGCTCATCAACTGGTACATGGTCACCGGTGTCCAGAACTATGTCTATCCCTATTCCAAATCCCAGATTACTCGCGTTCAATCACAAGCAAACTTTGTAAGTGCATATGAACAGTGTATTTCAATCGCCTATTGATCACGTTTGAAATTGTACTCTACCCGTTCAAGCAGTTTGTGGACAAATACGCAAGAGTGCAACCTGTCGTGTGTGCTCACACTACCCTATCATCATCATCATCATCATCATCATCATCATCATCATCATCATCATCATCATCATCATCATCATCATCTTTTTTTCATCATCATCATCATCATCATCATCATCATATCAGCCATGAGCCTGACCAAAAGGTACTGTGGCTCGGGCTGCCGCTCACCACAACAGTGACGTGGAATATCCTAGAAGAAAACGTTACTAAGAAGGTTGAAAATTAATAAAAGTCTAAGCAAAAGAACTAGAAATGGTATGGATGCAGGTACGCCATTGACTGCGACACACCGCCATCTCGGATAGCGTCTCCAACCAGCGGTTTGAGTGATCACGAGGACCCCATCCAGGCAGGCGACACCTACCCACTTTACTCAGTGGAGCAGTCAGGGTTCTCATATTTCGTGACCACGTTGTCGCTTGACCACCACGTGGTTTCACCCAACTGTTGGTGGTCTCAGTATATAATGCCCGGTACGGTAAACGCTCAGCTGGCATGCGGAGTACGTGACCTAACCATCGCAGGCTGTGCAACGTGAGTAGTTGACCGATCGATCGCGCATCCCGAGCGTTCCGGAATACGCGCCGGCGAACTGCCGTATTGCTCATGCGATCAGTCAAGGGTGTCCGATTTCCCCTTTCCTGTTCAATTTTGTCATGGACGACATTTTAGAGGGTGCGCTTAAGGAGTCCAGTGGACTTGGTGTTGAGCTTCTTCCTGGCGCTCGGTTGACCGATCTGGAGTACGCGGACGACATTGTCTTACTTAGCCCCTCTGCCGAAGACATGCAGACCATGCTGAACAAGGTGAGTGACCGGGCTGGTTTGTATGGAATGCGCTTCGCACCTTCAAAGTGCAAAGTGTTAAGACTGGGGCATTATTTCCATTCCTACCTTCTCTATTGCAGATAATCCACTTGAGACTGTAGACAGTTTCACCTACTTGGGTAGCATTGTCTCGTCAGCTTGTAATATTGCTGATTAGATGTCAGCGAGGATAGCAAAGGCACGAG